>JAANBB010000502.1:0-26582 GCA_014621425.1 Cylindrodendrum hubeiense | reverse complement strand
GGAGGTGGGCCGCCACGCCATCCCGTTCCTCCCGGATGCACCCCCGGCCGCCATCATGTCTTCGGCTGAGGGTCCGAGCTGCCTGCAAGGGGAAGGGTGAGCGAGAAGAGGAAAAAAAGAGTTGAGACAGGTTGGGTTGAGGACGGCGGAGGAGACGGAGAACGGGAGACGGGGCAGGGAGAATGCGACTACACAATCGGTGCAGGATCGATTGGGGCGCATGGTGGGCGCATGGCGGGCGCGTGGCTCATCTCATGGCTCATCTCCACGGCTCACCACGCTGGCGAAATGCCGTGTCATCGTGCGTCACGGCATGGGTCACTGGCTGGCCACTGAAGCCGCTGGAGCCACTGGCTGCACGCACTGGAGCCACCGGCTGGATACCGCTGGGCAACCACTGGAGCCACTCCTGTCACAGCGTCGTCGTCCGCTATACCGGCCACTACGGCCGCCACCACATCGCACACCACATGCCACCACGCCGCCGTGCCGCCATGCCACCATGCCACCCACATACAAGTACACACACTGACTGCACGACACTGCACTACACTGCACTAATTAATTAGCGGATGGCGGGCAGTGGTTCGACCGGCGCCCCGGTGAGCCGGCCGCCCACCCACATTGCCGGGAACGCGCGGAGCGGAACCGCACGACAGGGCTGATGAATGACATGCATGACGGCAACATGACGGGAGCGACTTGGGAAGCACGAGTCCAGCATCGCAGGAACACGCGGAATCCAAAACCCGCCAGAGTATTTTAGAAAGGAGCAAAATCGAAGACATCTCGTTCGCAATAAGGCGGGCCGTGCGACGGGCGCGCTCGCGCTCGTGAGACGGCCTGCTCGTCCCCATGACCTTGACCACGGTGATTTCTGTGATTGCGGCTCGGTGCGCATGGGCCCCTATCCTCCCCGGGTGTCGTACCAGCCCAGCTTCCCTCGTCCAGCTCGGGGCTCGCGATGGCCTCTGATTCACTGGCAAGCATCAAATTTTTCCCTAGGATGACGAGTCGAGAGGCCCGGGTCCGAAACACAACCTCACCAGCTGCCATGCCACAGCGAGGCGAAACAAGCCTCTCTCGCCCTCACCGAGTCTGATCACGCACTAACAGCTGCTTCAACCGTCGTCACTCGTGTCGCCAAAACTCCATCACCACACGCCGAAAAGCCCTCGTTTCCAGGACGGACTCTGGATGACCCTTTTTCCTGCCCCTACCAGATCTCACCCGCTGCTTGCCCCGTCCTCGTCGCCTTTGTCCTCCTGTTCTCCTCCTGTTCTCCTGCGCTCAACCTCGGGATCCTCCTCGTCCCCAGGGAACTCTAAATATCCCTCCCAGGCTCCCCTTCTCGGGGGATTCTCGACATCCTCGACATCCTCCAGCAATGGCTTCCACCACGCTGGACCAGGTCTGGGTTCAGACATCGCCCACCCGGACTGCGCGCCCGCTCTCGTGCTCCGGCGCCCTGCTGCCGCTTCCGCTGCCGCCGCCCCAGGTCCTCGCCATGCCGCCCTCCCTCTACTGCGTCATCCGGGAGGGCAACAAGGCCGACAAGTTCCCGCAGAAGAGCCTGTGGGAATTCCGCATCACCGGTATCGACGAGGTCGCGGGCTACCTGCGAGACTCTGTCCGCCGAGACATGGTTTGGGACGGCACCAGCTTCTTTGTCGACACCGAGAAGCGGGCCGTCATCCTGCGTCCCGAGGTCCGACGGGACGAGCAACCTGCCGATGCCTGCCGGAGAGCTTTTTCTGACCTGTGCCTGAAAAACAGGGGGAGGTTTAACAATTGCTTCGACAAGTGGCTCAGCAAACCCGCAGACCGTCGCGAGTTCCACCCCATCCACGTGACAGAGCCGGCATGGCAGGATCTGAGCATCCCGCTCCCCGCCAGGGGCATATTCGGCATCATCACCGTGGGCGTCCATCTGAACATGTACTCGGTGCGAGAAGTCGACGGCCGCGAGCTCGTCGACCGCATCTGGGTGTCGCACCGCGCAAGGGGGGAGAATGTCTGCTATTCCGGCATGATCGACCAGGTTGTTGCCGGCGGCATGGACCCGACTGACAGGGTTGATGATCTCCTGGCACCCGGCGTCACGTTGAAGCGCGAGGCTGAAGAGGAGGCCGGTCTAATACTCGACCTGGGCACCAAGAACATGACTTCGAGCTGCTGCTGCGGCCAAAGGAAAACGATCGGCACAGTCGAAGATGCGCCTGCCATCGCATTCTACGACTGCAAGGGCCGCGAAGCCGGGCGCGGAAACGAGGGCCACCTGGAGCCCGGAGTGCGGTTCGTGTATGACCTCAAGCTCAAAGACCCAACCTTCCAGCCGCGGAGTCATGAGCGGGGGATCGAAAGGTTCGAGGCGCTGACGGTGGACGAGGTCAAGCGGTGGCTTCGAGAGCGGCGGTGGAAGCCCAACTGTGGGCTGGTAATGCTCGACTTTCTAGTACGGAAGAACCTCATCACGGAGGCTGACGAGGAGAGGTTTGGCGACATCGCGACGGAGCTGCGGAGGTCACTACCGTTCAAGTTTTCGCAGGAGGGTTTCCCATTTCTGGCTCCCTGGGAATGATTGAGATGGAAGGGATGACATGTATTCAAAAAGATTGGGCACGAAAGAGCCAGTCCCCTGTATTTCTATGGATAAACCAAAAACTATTCGGAACAAAAAAAGCAACGGTCCCATCTCGGGAATAATGTATGAAACTATTCCACAATTCCAAGCCTAGACGCTAAACTCCTCGGCAAGTCTTCCAAAGTCGGACAGGTGGTGGACCTCGAGCTCCTTGTCCTGGATCTTGATGGGAGGGGTGGGCAAGAGGGTGAAGCAGATGCGAGCAACCTCGTTGCTGGTGTTCTTCCAGGCGTGATTGGTACCGCGCTGGATGATAATGTCGCCACGGCTGAAAGTCTTGGAAGCACCATCATCAAGGATGCACTCAACTTCACCCTCGATGACAATGCCATAGTCAATGCTGGCAGTTCGGTGCATGACACCAGGGAAGCCGGGCCAGATGTCGACGACGCGGAGGACAGAGCCCGAAGCTGGGGCGACGTCCGTCTCGACGAGGTTTTCTCGGTAGGAGCGCAGATCCTTGTCGTCGTTGAGATCAGGGACGTCGTGCAGGTTGACATACGACGTGTTCATGGTGAAACCGCCACTGCGGTGGCCCTGGACTTCGACGGGGAGAGAGGTGTCCCAGACGGCCTTGCCGTTGGCGTCGTGGGTAGTGATGTACCGCTTGACGGGGGGGAGGGCCTGAGCTTCGGAAGACATGTTGATGGATATTTTGGGATGAAAAGTTGATGAGTGTTCTTGGGTAGAGGGCGTGATGTTTACGCGTCAAGGGTAGTGTGATGAATAGAGCTGAACAAGAAGTAACTATCTCGAGTCCCGGTGATGGTTGCTTGGTGAGTGATTGAGAAGTTGTTGCTATTCTGGTATTTTCAAGAATTGGGGGAGTTTCCATGTGTTTTTATACGTGAAGACAGATCCCTCTAAGAGGGAGTTCGCAGACTCAAACATTGGTGACGACGCGACGTTCAGGAGAACGGATGAGTAAGACTTCGTCCACGGACATGGCAACACTTGTCGCGAGCCCCATTTCTTTCTCGCAGGGCTTCCTGCAATTGGTTTTGAGGGTTCAAAGGCTGCATCCTGGCGCAGACTCCTCCGCCGAAGTCGTCGCCGGCGATTACGCATCACCAAAGTCCGTGGAGTTTTGGAGTTGACAGCAGCAATTGGGGATTTGGTAAGCACTTTCCACCGAACCCAGGGCAGTTGTCTCGCTGGCCAATGGCTGTCGTTGGACTCCGCTAAAAGCAGGCCTTCCCACATTTCCAACCCGCCAACGCGAGGCCCCCACCCGCAAGGCAAACTCGGGACCTCCCTTACCGGATGGTGGATGGAGCAAGGCTGACCCCGGCCAACAAGGGGGCAACTTGCCCGGATTCTTGGCTACGTGGGTGCTCCTCGCTCGCACAGGGAGATAGATGTCTTTGTCAGTTTGGGACTTCCGTGGACACTGACGTCAGACCCTGCCGTCGTATGATTTTTGTGGTGTTTTTTTTGTGCGTCGGTGCGAGGGCCCTGTCGATCCTACTCAACCTCCCGGAGTTGGTTAGCTAAGATCAAGTCGGGTATGAAGTCCACGGAGTAAGCGCAGTGTCCACTCCGATGATTGACAAGTGTAATTGTGATACAAAAGCAAGTCCACGATTCATGCAANTTTGCAGTAGGCAAAAGACCGTGCCGATAACTCTGCCAGTCACATAAATGCACCAATACCTTCATCGACCTTTCGTACCTACATATTATTGTCTACCGAGACGAAAATGGCGATACAATATGCAGTTGTAGGGTAGGTCCTCCGTAGAGCCATGACAAAGCCGCCTGTCTGCCTGCCAATCTGCTTCCCGCTCCGCCACCGGCCTATCCCCCACCCTAAGGCTGCAGGCTCCGAGATTGGTAGCGGGGAAAACCATTTATTAGACTTAAGCAATGCAAAGATTGCCCAGAGTCAGGTGTGGGGACATTCGGGCTTTCGGCTTGGGCTTGGCGGCCGGAACATGGGTTCATGAGATAGACGCCACTTGACTGCCAGCAGTGTGAAGCCCCCCCCGCAGAGCTTCACAGGCGTCGGCTTCTAGTGGTCGGCAAGCTCTCTCTCTCTCTAATACGTAGTAGGGGTTTAGCTGCTTGGGGCCCTAGCTTGCCTCGGATTTGAGCCAGCAATAGCAGCAAATGCAGATGCAGCAGGCAGCGGGGGCACCTTGCCTCACACTCACATTCCCACGTATGCATAATTGCAAGCACAAGCGACGGGTCATCTTCAACCGGAGACTGACAGATGGGCGGATGGGCGGCCGACTAGCACCCAAGGTGGGCTCACAGCGGGTGGCTGCGCTTGTTGAGCCTCACAACCGCCAGGGAGCAACGCTGTGAAATAGGTGCTTATGGTGGTATGGTGGTACGCGACAATACGGATACACTCGCCCAAAGCTAGCCGACATGCGCGACGCCAGATTCGCACGACCCGGAGCTGATATGTGATGCGACGGTGCTTCGACTAGGAGCCTGCTCAGCCTCCCGGCCCAGCCCTAGCAGGTATTCGAGAGAAACGAAGAATCGGTCTCGGACAACATCCAAACCCAGCGCAGATAGACGAGGGCAGTGGGCCCCGATGCGACACGAAACAGCTGGTTTTGGGCGGCACAGCGGGTGCTTGCAGCGTGCGTTCCGCAGTCCGTTTCCGCGGACCCGTATCCGTCTTGCGACACCCACGCGCTCTGTAACTCATCAAGCAGGGAGCCCCGAGCAGGGAGCAAGGGCTGTGCTGAGACGGGTCACTGGGTGGGAAGCGGGAAGCGAGAGACAGCGAAGAGACGGAGAATTGTACAGTACCGGCCGGGGTTGGAGGGGCGCAATCAATCATCAGACCAACCCAATTGCCGACCGCACCCGACTATTGCATCGACTTTCACAGGCAGGCCGGGGTCGCTAACTTGTGACTTGTGACGCTGTCTGTCGCCAGCTTGTAGATCAGGACGACAAGGTTTAGTTAGGAGTCAATAGTTCAACAACGAGGGCCCACCGGAGATGGGTTAGCACCCAGGCTTGTCACACCAAGTATCCATGGTCGTCGGCGCCTCCTCGCCCCCGTCCCCTATCCAAATCTTGATGCCAATTCTCAATCTCGCGTGTTTCCACTGAGGGAAGGAAACGACCAAAGAGAGCAGCACAGCGGCGGAAGTGACGGAGAGAAGAGAGACATTGGGGTGGAGCTGGTTTGGCCCGGCGGACGATTCGTGCGAGCGGCTTACTGCTGCAGGTTCTAGAACGCAGCCTCGCGCGCCTTTGCCACACAATGGTCCGTCGGGGCAGCCCAAGAGGTCGGCGCAAGGCAGAGGCCGCGGGGAGCAGCGTCGGAGGAGAAACACGCATCGAGAATCGGCTGGATGCCGACTCAAACACGGATTCTCGTCCACATGGCAGGCCGGCCGCCTCTGGCATCAAGATGCAGACAGCCAGATTAACGTTGGATATTGGGTGGCGTTAGGGGCGAAATGCCGTGCCTATGGATGGTCTCACCGCGCAGCAGAGGTCAGAGTCAGCATTTAATTAATTACGGCCGCTTCCAGGTCATTTTGAGATGCTGGGACGACATTGGCGTAGCACCGAGTACACGGACTTGACGATGCGGAGGGACGGACGGACTGGGCCGCTAGCCTTACACGATGCCCCCCACCTCCGTCTCCTCTGTCCCCCGAGTCCGACAACGACATATGCTGTAGGATCCAAATTCGTCAATTGCATCCCCCCGAGTCTGGCATCCACGGCGAGCACGAAACAGCAGCACCCTCATGAGTTGTTTTCGGCACCACGCTCTCCCAATATCGCCCAACTCGTACGGAGGTCCCCACGCCAGCAGCAAGGCCGCGGCCTCGAAATAAATGGGACCTGGCGTTCAGCTCGTCGCGCTAAGGCCGCACCTCTGCGAATTGGACACCGCTGCCGGCGCCACGCAGCAGGGCCTCGCTCACCACGGCAGCCCGGCCTAGCCTCTTCCGCCGATGCCCCCCTGTAGGGCCCCAGCGAATTTAGTTGATTGATCCCCTGCACGCCCCGCTGCAGGTCGCCCCGGGCTGGACTGCACCCCTGTAGCAGCTGTAGCGCAGGTTCGCTTTCTATAAGCCCCGAGCGGTCTCTCAGTCTGATTGATGGTGTTGTGCTCGAGAGATTGGAGAGAGAGAGAGAGACAGACACACACACTGTGACGGCGCGAGAACAACAAAAGCCGTTAGTTCCCCCACCCAGCCCCCGACGCTTGGCTCTTCCCTTTCTGCCTCTTCGTTCTTGGACGCCGTCGCACACGATACACCTCACCATCACATCTCTGGACCCTTCATCGCGGGTGGCGGAGGAATTGCTCGACTACCCCGGACCCCGGACCCCGAGTCAACCAACCCAACCGGAACGATAAAAGGAAAAACACCAACAAGACGACTCCAGCCCAAGACCACGATGCGTCGTCCCGCCGCCCTCTTGGCCTGGGGAGCTCTCGGCTCGCCCGCCGCCGCCTGGCTCAACAACCCCTTCCTCAAGTCCCTCGCCGAGGAGTCATGGACGCCCCCCACCGAGACTGGCCTCCCCGTCGCCGGTGATCAGGACCAGCTCGCCATGGGCTTCTCGCCCCGGCCCACCGAGGCCCCGGAGCTGTACGGCCGCATGGAGCTGGCTGAGCGCATGGCCGGTTACACTCTTGGAACCGACACCTGCGGTTACATAAAGGACGGAAGTGAGTATTTGCGTTGCCCCGTCGTCGTTGGATCTGGTGGTCGTCCCTGGTGGTCGTCCCTGGTGTTAGTTGTTGTCCGAGTCGGGGATGCCCGATTTAGAAACAATTGATCATGAGACACATCAGATCCAATGGGGATCGGCATTACATAAAGAATAATGCTGACGAGAGATCCCAATTAGACTCCTTCACGTGTATCACTGCCGGCGCCACTTGCACCTACTCTGACGACTACATCGGCTGCTGCGACCCAAGCTCGGACTGCAACGTCGTGAAGACGACTTGCATTGACTACGATGCTTCCTTCTCGGGCGCCTGCGACCTGCCCTCTGATTTCCATACGCTCTGCTGGTAAGTGTCCCTGGCTCTCGTCCAACAGTATCCCAACTTACACCGCGTCCAGCGGCACCTCGGCCTACGGCGCCTGCTACACCTACGTCGTCTCCACCACCGGCTCCGGTAGCGACCCCGACAGCACATTCACTCTGCTCGACTGCTCCGCCACCACCGGCACCTCGACCCTGTTCGACTACGACCCGGCATGGGCCCTGACGCACATCTCCAGCGCTGAGGATTCCTCAGTAACCAGCGATGCCACCGCCACGGATACCACCGCCACGGACACGACCGCTTCCGGCACCGCGACCACCTCGACCGCCCCCGCCACCTCGACCAGCTCCAAGAAGGACGGCACCCCCATCGGCCCCATTGTTGGCGGAGCTGTCGGCGGAGTCGCCGTCATTGCTCTCATCGGAGTCGCCATCTTCTTCTTCCTCCGCAAGAAGAAGGCCAAGCAGGCGGCGCCCGCCGCCGCCGCCCGCAGACGCCGTCCGACCGACCTTTTCCGCCATCGCTGTAGGAATTTGTCCTGTAACCCAACCCAACCGACCTACCCACCCGTCTCCGTCGCCGTGTGTGTGAGTCGTGTGAGAGAGCTCTCCGTGTCTGTCTGCCTGTCTTTTTCCCCCACCCACGCTGGGTTCCAAGAGAAAGGGAGATTCCCGACAACAACAGGATGTTGGTCGAGGTGAGTGTTTGACGGACGACAGCCGTTTTTCATTTCTTGTCCGCTGGCTGCCGGCTACCGGCTGCTGGCTGTTCTTCCCGATTGCCCTGCCCGCTTGCCCGCTTGCCTTGGCCTTTTCGGCTTGCCCTTCTCCTTGCTCCCTCGTTTGTCGTCATTGTTTGCTTGGAGCTGCTGCTCGCCGTCTACACGGCTGCCCCTTGCTCTGGCTGGCTGGCTGGCCGGCCGAAAGCTGTTGGCTTCCCGGGTCGTTGGTTTCTGGGTTGTCGGTGATTCGCGTTTGGTGGCCACGGGATGACCGCTCGCTCCGGCGTGTCGTAGCGAGGGCGAGGATGGACTCGGCCGTGAGAGGTCTCGTCCTGCTGGGTTAGGAGCTTGACAGCTGGCGCCGGCCGCAAGTTGATGGTCTCGTCAGCTGTCAGGCACTGCTCGTGGCTCAAACACTTCTCGTGGCTCCAGCAGCAGTTCCCGTGGCACAAGCACGCCGCGAAGCACGCCTCATTGCACGCGTCTCATTGACCGCGCCGCCTGCCTTCTTGCCTTCTTGTCTTCCTGCCTTCCTGCCTCCCGTCCCGTCTGTCTGCCCGCTGTCCATCATCGCACTCACATCACCGTCACCATCGCAATCACCACGGACAGCACAAACACACTTGGTCCCTTGAAGCCTACTATAGACTTGTCCGCGCCCCTGCTCGTGGACCATTACACACAACTACACCACCGAGATCCCACAGTACCCCCCACACAGCCCTCGCCCCAACCATGCCTACTCCACGAACTCGGCGATCCGCCACTCCTCGCAAACCCCGTGCTGACGATCTACAGCGCAAAGTCAAGGTTGTCACTGAACAACATATCATGTGAGTTCTCCCTCACACCATCATGCCATCATGCCCTGCTGCGGCTCTGGCCCTCTCAACCCGGGCTGTTTGCCTCCGAAACCACACTCGGTTGGGCTGCGATTACATACACAATCAGAAGAGCCATCCAGTACTGACAAGAATGCCCCCCAAGTGACAAACCTGCCATCGATGGCTTTCCTATGCGAGAATGGAGCTTGAAGATCTTCCTCATTGATGAGGACGGCACTGAGCGCCCCGCCGACGTCTTCACCAAGGTTGTCTACAACTTGCATCCGACCTTTGACAACCCCGTACAGAGTAGGCCTCCCCTCTCCTTTGCTATTGCCATTGGTCTCGTGCTTTGCACCCCCTCGAAGACGGGTTGCTAACCAGACCCGCCTCGCCCTCTAGCCTTCGTCAAGCCACCATTTCTCTGCTCCAACGAGGGTTGGGGTGAGTTTGATTTCAGTATCGACTGCTACACCACCGAGAAGACGAAGCTCGCCCCCATTATCCAGGATCTCAACTTCACCCAGAACAAGTACGAGGTTGTCCACAACGTCACCTTCAAGAACCCCTCCCAAGCCCTGCAGGAGCGCCTGCGCGAGACCGGTCCCCTGCCTACCGACGACGACCACCGGCCCAAGAAGAAGGGTGTCGCCACCAAGAAGAGCGCCCAGAAGTTCGACTACGAGAAGATTGCCGAGGCCTTGGAGAAGCTCGAAGAGGAGGACCTGCTGCGTGTCATCCAGCTCATCAACGAAAACAAGGGTCCGGACACGTACATTAGGAGTGATGTGGAGGGTAAGCTTTTTCCTAGTTTGATTTCACGGCCGAGGAGAATTCCTACCTGGTACTCCTCTGTACATTTCTCCCCTCTCCCTTCCTTTTCTCTTCTTCAATTGATGTGTGTGTGGTGAGCTAATAGTGGATGACTTGACTCAAGCCGGAGAGTTCTCGATTGATCTCTACACCATGCCGGAAGGACTTTCGACTAAGCTCTGGGACCACCTGGTGAGCCTTCCTTTCCCTCGACAATTGTATGACTCGTAATGTTTACTAACACCACCCCAACAGTCCAAGAAGGGCCTCGTCACCTAGATGACCTCACTCTTACATCTTAATGTTAAAACCTATTGTTTCTTTGCCAAGAGTGGTTCAGCGATTTATATCTGAATGAAGGCGGGAACGAGACGGTCCAAGACATGACCAGATAATGAAAGGGCAGGGACTGAGTGATGAACACGAAAAAAAACCGGAGGAAAAAGAAAAAAGAACAAAATGGGGGCTGCAGTGTTGATTAAAGGGATGCTTTATACTGGAGGCCGAGATGGACAGCGAGTTGAAGAATCTGGGGATCAAGGCTGAGCATTATTGTCTCGAAAAACTTCTCTCTGGGGAGCCGCATGCTTCCTCAGTCACGGGAGAAGTAATGCATGGAAACCGGGCGGTTGGGGCGGGACGACGTGTCTGCATAGGCTTCGGCCAATGGCAGACCGCCTCGGCCTCATCCTGATCGTTCGCAAGTTGCATTTGTCCCCGGTGGAACGCAAGATGCTGCGCTTCGAGAGGGTTGGAGACAAGCCTCGAAGGAGGCGTCGGTGGCCTTGCATCTTTCCGGGGATGTGCGACGTTACGTTGAACAGAGTGGCATGCGCCTGGGAAGGGGAAACTCGGTTTTCTTGGACGATACGTATTCCCACCGCCGTCTCAGCGCATGCTGAAGGGGAGAGAGGAGGGGAGAGGGCAGAAGGAAGAGGTGAGAGTGGTTATTTTTGGTTTGCTGCTGAATGGTGTGGTATTTGTATTGATGGGGTTTGAGAGCATGCGCGCATCACGGACGCATTGAATGTACAGGCCAATTGAATCAAAAATGGTTACTGTTACCGTTTCTATTGCTGAGACTCGTGCTTCGCTTTGATTGTGACGAGTCGTAGTTGAATCGAGCTTGGCTGCACTTTGAGTGAGCTGTGAGCTTGGATGGGGCCGTGCAAGCCTGGATGTAAGTAAGCAGCTTAATAAGAGCTTTAAAAGACGTGGTCCATGGCCCACTGCAACAATTCCATCCCACGCCAAAGATGTTAGTTATTCTAGCTGTCACTTTCGCGTATAAACTTCACCACAGGCATTGAAAGACTGGCTGATGGAATTTAACATCTCGCTCTCAACTTCTTCTTTTGATTTTGTCTACCAGCGCTATTTCTACCCTCTTTTGGAGTGCTGTGTTTTGATAGTCCTCCCAATGCCTCCAATTCTTCTGCCATTCGCCTTGATCGGTTCTTATCTGAACAAAGGAAAAGAACCTAGGGTTTTTTTTTGTTGGCGAATTACACGAAGCAGGTGAAGAAATAGAAATCGAAAATAATGTCCGCAGAAAAAATGCGGCACCGAGGCACTCAGAAGGCGCCTTTTTTGGTCTCAAACGGCAAACAAAAAAATTGCCACACGCTATTTTGCAATAAAAGATCAAGTCATGTCAACCATGATACAGTGTCCCCAGACACTTAAAAAGGGGGAGGCTGTTCATTAATAATATTGTGCTGTCCATCTGGCGCTGCCTAGGCGTTAGATGACGGCCCCGAAGGATCAAGCCCCGGGAACTGGGAGGGATCCATGGCCATATATTCAAGCAGGTCGAGCCCTCCAACGTTAACACCCTCGGCCGTCATAGCGACTGAGGTATTCTCAACGTTCTGGAAGAAGGCCGGGCCCGGTGGCAGATACCACATCTCATTACCCTGGCTGTTCCAATCGTCGAAGAGGCTGACGTCCATATTAGAGACGTTATTGTCGACGGCGGTGGGTGTGGAGGGGCCGAGAGACGCGTTGCCGGGGTAGGGGAAGTTGCCAGTGGAGAGGTCAAACGGTGTGGCTGAGATGCCGTTCGCCTCATGAGCAGGGGAGGGAGGTCGATCTACTCCAGCATGGTTAGCACATGTGTCGAGATACTCTGGGGTTGATAGCTTACAATTTCCATTAAGCCCATCTCGGAGTTTTTGAGCATGGCCTCCAACCCAGTTCGCATTGTTTTCTCCGTTTGGCCCAGCGGGACCGTTGGCTCCATGTCCCGTCGCATCCGGCATAGGGCTCTGGCCCTTGCCTGATGCTTGTTGCATCGTCGGAGCCTGAATGAAGCGGTTTCGCAATCGGCTCGTCAGTGATTCGAGAAGGTCGGCGAACCGAATGCCCAAGTGGACATCGTCAACGACGCAGTTGCGGAGCGCTTCAACAGTCGAATCCATCAGTTCGATACTCATCTTAACATCAGACCGAGGAGCGCCGAGTGCAAACGTCTTGAGTAGGAACATGGCGCCGCTAATAATACGGAAGTACGTGCGGACTGGCGCGTGCTTGAGATAGTCGCCAGGCAACAACCCATCGACAACGGTCCGGAGGAGGTTGCGGCTACCCTCAACAACCTCGCGGATATACTCCTGGTCATTGGCAGTGAAGCCACCCAGCTGACCCAGTGGGAGCTTCCCGAAGTTGATCATGGTCTGTGGAGAGAGCTGTTGGTGCCCGTTCGCTGACAAAGGCCCGTTAGGTCCAAATACATTCGCATTATTAGCGTTTCCAGCGTTTCCCGCGTTGTTGGTACATCGTTCAACGACAGCCTGCAGAGATAGCGAGTTGATGTAGATACGGACGTACTCGTACTCGATGGTCAGGATGTGTCGAATGAACTGAGGCAGGCGGAATAGCTCAAATTCCCTCCACCAATCACGAAGCAAGGGCACAAAGTCCCTTAAAAGGTCAACATATTTGCCACTCTGGATGATCTGCGTCGTGTGCTTCCGGGAGCGGAAGAGCTTCTCGTTACCCATGTGCATGGCGTTGCTGATACCCGCCCAACAGTGGATGATTTGGTCATCAAGCTCAAGATCTGGGACATAGTTGAAGGCGTTGGATAGAGAAGACGGGTTTGTGCCGGGCGTCGTACCTTCGTGAGATACTGGCCGCCGTCGAGAGATGGCTGGATCACTCTTTCGGAGGTGGTCAGGAGCCATGTTTGTCCAACCGAGACGTCCGGCGAGCTGGGTGGTGTAGATCAGCAGGAGGCGTTTGATACGGTAGGCGCGCTGCCGGTACGCCTCCTCCTTGTACTCGAGTCGCATAATGGCATCGTCCTTGAGCATTTCGTCGATATCGTCAAAAACACCAAGCTCGTACGCTAGTCCGTTGGCGGTGCTGAGAAGCATCCAGCACATTCGGTCACTTCTCCACGCCGGCTCGAGCCAGCTTTCGATCCGCTTGCCTCCGAAACTTTGGCCAAGAGATCCATTCGCGTCTTCGTTGGGGTCCATGCCAGGCATCAACCCATCGGGGCCCATGGGAAGTACTAGTTCATCCGTCGCCTCGCTCGGGGGAAAGTGTAGGGCGCGGGGATGCCATTCGGTCAGGATCATGAGCGATTCGATAGTCCCCAATGTTCGTAGACTGCCTTTTCGAAGTCCGCGCCAGGGGGCGGTGCTGCTAGTCTGGGACTCATCAAACATAGCTGTCGAGGGCACACAGAAACCACCCCCGAAGGCTTCCTGTCCCCACAGGCAACGCTCAATCATTCCACGCAAATAAGTCCATAGTTGCTCGTGGATAGCGTGGGAGCGGCAATGACCACCTGTGCCAGGCATTTTTCGATATCGGGACGCAATGGTCAACAGGGTGACAGTTAGGATGGGCTCCTCGTACAGCAAGGTGACATGAGAGGCAGGGTTGCTAAACGTGGGGGGCGATATGGGGGTTAGGGGCGAAAGGTACTTGTAGTAGCTGCCACCATGTTAGTCTTGCTGGTATAAGAAAGCGATACTGGCGGAGATGGAGCTTACTAGTCGATATATTCGATGGCCTCGGCGGCGGTAAACCACCCAGCTCGGACAAAGCGAAACCTCTGCCAGGCCGCGATAGCCTCAATATACCCCGGTTGGCTGCTCAACTCGGGTTGTGACAACTCAGGGTCGATCGGCTGCTCCATCCTTACAGGTATAGCACTTCGACGAACGTGTTTTGGGAGACCGTCATGGGCCAGCGGCGGTGGAGGTGCCGGCTTGGTGGAGGACATGCTATCTTTACGCTCATGGTGGTTTGTGGCCGGACTGTTATACGTCAGTGTGTGATTCTTAAACCGATGGGAGGCGAGGGCCAAGCCAATCTGCAGAACCAGAGGGAATGGGGTGGGGGGACGCACCTATCCGTAGCAGCCTTATAGAGCAGGTCAAGGGCGTCATGGGGTCCAAACACGCTGCGGCGCATCACCGTCTGAGCCTCGAGATTTTCCAGGGTCTGGTTCGCGTCGCCGTCAACGCCAAATTCGCTGTCATCGCGTCTGGAGCCATCCGGCCGACGCAGGGGTTGAGTTCGGCCGGCGGAGCCACCTGGAGTCAAGGGCACGTTGCTGTAGGCGCGGCGATCGATGAAGGGCGGGGGGCTGCCGCTGGTTTGAACTCGCTTGCGACCATTGCGGACTATGTACTCGTCGACGTCGCTGCCTTCACCGTCGTCGGTCTTGCGCTTTCGACGGGTTGCGCTGAAGAAGCACTCCTTGCTCTCGCGACGGCAACGGACGCAGGGAGGATCGTGTGGGTTGTCGACACTACCCAAGTCGCATCGGACCTTGCGTCGGCGACAGGGGATGCAAGCTTGATAGACGCGTTTGTGCTGCGCATTCAGAGGCAGTCCTGCTTGGTGTCCTGGCAGTCCGGCCTGGTTCGGAGTCGGCAGTTGTTGCGGTGGTTGGGATTGCGCATGGTGGTTGGGAGTCGAGGAAGAGCCGGTAGGGCTCGACTCTCCGCCGATGGAGGGTGCCTGGGCGGACCCGTACGGGGCCATGATTGCGGCGTCTCCTCTCCAAGAGGGAGTCTCGGGGGCGAATCAAGAACCAGTCGCGTCAAGGTTGAACGGACAGGGTCGCGAGACCGGCGGGGTAGGAGGCGCTCGGGTTGGTCGGTATGGCGAGGGCCGTGGTCGAGCAGAAACGCAGGGCCGTGGTCGGCGGCAGGCAATGCGCAGTGTGAGAGGTGGGATCGGAGAGGCTGATGGCGATGATGTCGAACTCGGTTTGTGGCGGTTGGGCGAGGTTGAAGGGAGAGCCGCGTGGGCCGAGGAGAAGCGGAACTGGGGGGGATTGACGACTTTTTGGAGTCGCTGGGTAGGGGGAGGTTTGCAGGGTGGACTAGGGTGGCGGGCGTCTGAGAGATAGTACGTATCTCAGGCCAGTAAAGCGCAGCGCAACGTGCAGGGGCCAGTGCGGGGGCCAAGCGCGGGCGTGTCGGAGGGGCGTCGATTGTAATGGATGGCGCAGCCGTTTGTCACCGTCGCTTTTCTTCCCGTAGCTGTAGGAGCAGACCGTGTGGGAGCAGACCGTGTGGAGAAGAACTTTTGGGATTTGGTGGGATCTTGGTGGGAGACGGCGGGTTGAAACGGTTTGGCGAGGGTTGTGAGGGCAAACGGTTGTCGAGGGCGAGTAATTGAATATTCAATGCGAGGCCAGGGCCGAGAAACAGCAATGCACGGTACGACGCAAGGCTGGACAGAGCCTCAAACAAACAATGAGGGGTGGGCGGACGGTGCCTTGAGGGAGTGGAGGAAGAGAAAGAGAAAGAAAAAAAAGAGGGTTTGTAAGTGTTTGCAACCGTGATGGAGAGGGGAAGAAGAAAAGAAGAAGTGGATGACGGATGGGTAGTGGTGGTGGTGATGTTGCTATAGAGAGAGCTTGCTTGATAACAAATTTGACACCAACAAGGCAGCGAAAAAAATGGTGGGCAAGGCGGAATACCTGACTGGAAGGAGGGAGGGGAGCGGTACCTGCCTCGCCTGCCTTGCTCGCCTGCGCGCCCACGTACAGAGTAAGGTGGGAGGGATGGAGCTCCCCTCAACCATGGATACGCATCTCACAGGTTGATGCGTGCCTGGGGCTAGCCTTGTTTCTGCCTCGAGGTCATCATTTTCCCTCATAGTCTGTCCTTTGTGCTATTTCCATCTTCTCTCCGCTTCTCTCCTTTTGCTTCTCTCTTTCAATTTTTTTGCTTCTGACGCCACACGTTGTGGTACGACCACCCGCGGGCACGCCTTCCCCAGCCTTCCTAGGCTTGACGTCCAAGAGCTAAGACAAGGCCGAGGCCCCCCAGAGCCCCCCAGAGCGCAGATAGTGAGGGGAGCGGAACTCCCTACCGGCCCTGACCCGACCAAGACACGGCGGCGTCACATAAACATGGAGACGATGCAGGGCGTAGAGGCGAACAGGCATGGTGCTGTTGCGCTAGACCAAGGGACCTCCCTACTGCGGCTAAACAGCCAGAACCAAGGGCCAGGGCTACCAATGCAAGACTACAGCAATGGACGACGTGTACAGTATGTACATACTTGCTGTATTAGGTAAATTACATGTAACTACGGCGTGCTTGTGGTGCAGATTGTGATGGGACGTCCCATTGGCACCTTGATCGATACGAATGGAGGGGAAACTGAATCTCGGGACGGACAAAGCAGACAAGGAAAAAGAAAAAAAGGTGTGTCAAGGTGTCGAGGTGGGAGGGGCGGGCTGCGTTGTTGTTGGCCAGCCTTGGATGACATTCTGCAGACGATCGAAGCAAAGGCCATGAGAGGGGTGCCGGGATCCTGGGTGTTCCAATTGGAACCCCAAGAGAAGGGTTGCTTTCTGATAGAACACAACGCCCGGATGGCACGGGAGGCACACCTGGCTGTCTACACACCCACAGCGCAACAAAGCTCAATACTTGCATCCAGCGCTGGTCCCGTGCCGAACTGGCACAAAGTCGTGGCGTCGCTTTGCTGGGATGGCGGGATGCTGGGATGCTGGGATGGCACCTGTTGACCACGACCCAAGGCATGGCTGCCAGCGCAATTCATCGCAATCGAATCGCAATCGCAATCGCATCTCGCAATGTCAGCCCGTGTGCAGCATCTGCATCCACATCTCACCCATCTCACCAGCTGCACACGCACACGCACACCCACATGCGCCCCCCAAGCTGCTGCTGGCTTCGGACCGTGACCTTGCTCCTGGCCGTGTCGTCTGAGCTTCCAGCGATCACAAGGGTGCTCAAACACGGCCAGATATCAACGTCACTGGCGGCCGTTTGTCGAACACGGCCCGTATCTTGCCTCCCAGCGTCCAACCAAACCCGAGATTGCTTCAATGGCAGTTTCAGTCACCGGCAGTCACTTGATCTTTCCAGTCATTTCCTGCTGAGCCTCCACTGATGCCCTGCCGTCGTCTCGGCCGCCACCAACTACCACAACTACCACAACCACGCAGCCACCCAACCACCACCCAACCGCCCAATCACACACACAGCCGAAACCCCTTCCCCCTCCTCTCCCCTCCTCTCCCCGCGCTATCGCCACGATCCCATCCCGTCGCCAAAGCCCCTTCACACACCCGCATCATCCGCAACAAGCCCGCTTCCTTCATACGGGCAGACCCCGTAACAAGTGAAAATGCATTCTCCTCCTCGGCTTGCCTGTTTTAGCGAACCAATCGCCACCCAAGCGGCGTAGGTCACGTTACAGACGCCTCACCTCCCTCCCCGGTTCCCGAGCCTCCTGAATTACGTACAATGACTCCCTTTCTCTGGGGAAAGTCTGTGCTTCCACACCAATTGACCCAATCCTCCGCTCATTCCAACACCAACGTCACTGTCGATGAACTGACGACGCACGTACCTTAGTCCCAGCGCCCAATTATCTCCCGTCACTATCCCAACTCTGGGGAAAATACGGAGACGCAACCCCACGCATCCATATCCCGTATTTTTACACCCGGGTGCCTAGATGGTGTTGTCTCGTTATTCGTCTACCGGAGCGAGAGCGTGCAGTTGATTCGCCTCATGGAACTTGGCAACCTGCCTACCGTACCACCAACATGCACCCTCACGCACACATGCGCACACGCACACATACAATACACACGCACCATACATAACGCACCCTCGTTGCACAAACCACACGCACCACCCGTTCCCGATCTCTCTCCTCCCTCCCTCCTCCCCCGTCACTGCCCCATCCCGGTCCCGGTCCCGGCCCGGAGATAGCAAGTTGTGATACAGATAAGTCAGACGCACATTGGGATACCGACAGAGATAGAGGCGCATGGCCGTATGTCGGTATTCATCCTGCGAGACGCCAAGCCAGCCGCACCCACCCAACCCCAGCCAGCATCCCATCCCCAGTATCGACACCCATCCATTGGCGAATGGCCCCGTCTAAGTCTCCGGAGCTCCCAGAGCCCCCGGAGCCCCCAGTCCACTCATATCACTCTCGTACGTAACACCCGGCCATCATTGCGGCCGCAAGTCAGGAAACAACACGAAACAAATAAGAAAAACCTGCGCAGATATCCCAGAAACCAACCAGCCAACCCCTCTCTGCTACGTGCTCTCCTCCACACCCTCGTGCCAGGATAAATTAGTGTGCATTGCCGAAATGCCCGCTGCTGACGAACCCAAGCCGTACGAACCCTGGACCTAACCTGGCAGATGCGGCACTGTAGGTACCGATGATGCTCGACATGCCTGGGTCCATTGCGTGGCACATGGTTGTGGGTGGTCCGGAGGTTGTGCGGCAGGCCCCGCTTTCTACTGTACTCCGGACCGCCCACCGTTGCCCCGTTCGTCCGTCCGTCGTGACCGGCCCGGCATTCACGATTTCGGAGGGCCCCGGAGAGGGGTGGGATCAGCCCATTGTATTTTAACAGGAAATGGGGGCCAAGAAGTCAAATATTCTTAGTATTCAATACGTAGCAGCAGCAGTAGTTGCACATATCCTCTCTTCCATACTCAGTATCATTCATATCCGCAAGACGTAACAAGACTGCTTCACCACCACCAACGCCGACATGATGCTCACACCTCTACAGCGCGATAATCCAACATCCCCGTCCAACCTCTCCCTCAAAATACTGCGCCCTCATGCTCCCCCGCCCCATCGTCGGCCCCTTCCCACGCTCCGTCCCCAGTGCCGAATACGCCGCCTCGATTACGCCCTTGAACTCCGCAAGACCCCTCCACCGCAGCTGCTCGCACGGCATCGTGGAGAGTGGCGAGACGATGCACAGGAGTGATTGTGTTTGAAGCGACCGGAGTGCTCCTTTGCGGAATGGGTTCGAGAGGTTGGTAAACTGTTCTCAACTGTCTTAAGAGACTCTATGTTGACCTGCTCCACCATGGCAGAATAGTTAAACCCCGGAACACTGCTCCACCACAAGGCGGCCACCCACAAAATCAGCAACTTCCTGATGTTGCTGGTGAACAGCCCTGGATTGCGTGGATGTGAGAGCAAGCTAGACACAGCTAGGTCAGGGATATCTTCGACGTCTGTTGTCCATGTTGAACCACTGGACATAGGCACACCTCTACAACGCAATCTTTGTGGTGCAGCCAGTACAGTATTCTGGCAGCACGTAGGCAATTACCACCCAGAACAAGTCGTTGGCCAACCGGAAACAACAGGTCAAGCTCATATATCTAAAGCGGGATGGAGTTAAGTGGATTTTCAACAAAAAGAATTAACAGGCTTTAGCTATGAGGCCTCAGCCTTGGGGATTGATGTCATGAATATGAGACGAATTTAAGTTATAGTTGATAATCTGAGGAATATTTATAATTTGACCTATGTCTGATTCAAATCTAGCTCGAAGTGACGCCATGTGACTCGGCAGGCTATGATCCACCGAGGTCCTAGGTAGTTACAAGAGCAACCAGGCCAACCAGGCACATTTTGAGAGGTTTGGATGGTTAAGAAAGAACCCGGAATACTAATTGACAACCACAAAATGGGGATAAATGGTATTTGCGGTGACTCTAGACCACGTCTACGATACACATGAGCAAGCAGGTTTGATACCGAAATAAGTCTGGGATTTAGCAAGGTTAACAGCAACACTGCTTTTATAATTGCCATCAAGGCTGAAAACAAGGGAATCTCACATCTGCTTATCGTAAATGATACCGATGTTAACACGATCGTAACAGCCTCCCTAGTCTTGCTGCCGCAGCGTTCCACAGTCGCCAGGACATTGGAGCGAACCCCAGTCTGTGGCGAGGTACAGGAGAATAGCTAGTTACAAGTTTTTTTTGTGACTCGGCACTGTTTGATCAATCAAGCAGATCAGTTCTAATGATATGCCTCTTCAGTGGTAGCTCTCTGAAATATGAATCTGGTACGATACCTCGGAGTGGCACACCCCAATTTCTCCTGACCATTGAAAACATTGATGATCACAACGCTTCTATGCGATGGTTATGCATTGTCCTCTGAAACCGAATTGTACAATACAGTGGAGTGATGTGGCACCTTGCTTGGTGGAAATAGACTACTAGACTCTTCTTCTCTTCTCATTCCACATCACCTTTCATTCTATCACAGCAATTATAGGTAAACTGCATCACATCGCATCACACGCATGTCACAATTTCAGTCCTCAGCAAATCGTCTTTTGACCTGATCCTCATTAACTCTACCCTCCCTCCTTCTCCTTCCCCTCTCTCTTGATATACAAAGCCCCAACAACTAGCGCAAACTACAAGAGCAAAAATCAGGCACAAGTATCCAACATCCCCGCCCTTCCTATCAAGCCATTTGCCATTTGCCATAACACGCTAACCCGCTCATCTTTTTGCGCTGTGAGATGAGAAAAGAAAAGCCAGAAATAAACTATAATATCACAGGAAAAGAAAATAATGATATGAGATTGTGGTGTTCAAAAAGAATTGCAACAGGGTTTTTGCTTCAATGAGTGAGCCAAGACGGCGGAGAGATCTGTGAAGAACGGTGTGGTATCATGCGTATAGAGTTAAGGGAAACAAAAAGTGTGTGTTTTGTGTGAGTGAAATGAGGTGGTGAGAATGGAGGTAAAATGTTAGGGAACAGCGTCGTCGGCGCGCATTTTAGTAGGTTGCAAAGAGAAAAGGGGGAGTATTGTGGTCTCCGTTGGTAGGCTGGCAAGGTGTTCTTCAACATCGTCTTGTTCAACTTAAGGGACGAGGTAGCAACACACACATCCCCAAACATCCAGCGGAGCTGGCAGAGATGCGAAAGCGAGAAGGTGACGTCGTAAGGCATTAGCGCTGATGTGTATTCAAGAGTCGATAAGTCGGGTGGATAGGGAGAAGAATAACTGCTTCTACCCAATCAAATGTGACATAGGATTCTAGCCGTCTTTGTAGATTGCTTCCAGGGTGGGCCATTGCTCAAGAACGAGTGTGGCTGGGAGTCGCTGGGACTCTATAGTAATAGTGGTTGGTATCAGTGGTTGAGGATGGACTCTAAAGAACGCTTCACTGTCCGAAGCTCGTGGCATACTTGCGGTGGGCATCTTGCACGGCTACACAATATGTTAGTCATCTGTTATTCGCAGGAGCAGAGAGTCTACTCACTCTGCAAAACGCTCATCTGGCCCGAACGATCCTCACAAGCAACCTGAAGACCACTGCCCTCCATGAAATCAAGAACAACGCTGTTGGGCAGCTCCTGGACATCGACGTCGGGAATGTATGGCTGGCGGAACTCGCTCATGTGGTAACGCTTGGTACCCTGGGCGGCACGGCCGCTCTGGCCAGGGAGGGCGCTGAAGATTAGATAGCCCTGGGTGTCGAGGCACAGGTTGCGTCGCTTCCAGAGCAGGTTGTCGGGGAACTGAACGTTAACGTCGCCCATGTACGAGGCGATGGACGGCGAACCGGTGGTCGCGGGTCGGATAGGCTCCAGGTCCTCCTCGGCCACGGTGGGTGAGATGCCAGGCGGCATTGAGATCTTGCCCCGGGATCCGGAGAGCGACGACAGGCGACGCATGAAGCGGCCGGCGCGCGACTTCTTCTTATCGCTAGTAGTTGACTTAGAATCGTCACCGGAGCCAGAACCCTCAGTGGGTGTCGGGGACAACACGCTCTCACGGTCTCGGTTAAAAGACGAGCGGCGGCTGCTGATGGAGAGGCGCTGGGTTATGGAGCTACCGTTTTGGTGAGTCGACGGCGGTCGTGTGGGAGATCGCGAACCACCGTGGCCAAAGGCGTCCGATGTGATGGATGTCACCGACTTGCGGCGCTCCTTGATGAAGTCCTTGACGACGGTGAGTGAGGACCGCCGCGACTTGGTGTCCTGGCTGGCTCGTGACTCCTTGGACATGCGGCGCTCCTGGATGGTGTCTTTGTGATCTAGAGTGGCTGGTGTCCATACTGGCGCCGCCTTGTAGTGATCGACCAGCAGAGGCGATTGTTTGAGTTCGAGGTGGTTAAACTCCGATAGGTCCTTTGGAGGCTCAAACGTCCTCGCTGCGTTCGGGTCCCGGATAATCTTGGCCGTTACTGAGATAGACTCTGGACGGCCACGAGGGGTGCTACCAGGCGAGTGCGAGTTCGAGTTTCCATCACTTGGGGCCTCAAACATGGAAAGTCTGCTTGCCACGGAGGCAGAGCGGTCGCGTCGCGGCCGCCGGGTTGTCTCAGGGGACTCATCCCTAGAGCCAGATCTCGAGGGCGGTGTTCGGACAGCCGGTCGGGAAAACGAGTTGTTTCTATCAGCCAGTGATGGCGATCTCGATGTCTCCCGACCCTTTCTGACTGAAAAGAAGGTCGAAGACGGACGCTCCCGGCTCACACCTCTAGGAGGCGCAACTTCGTTGCCCGAAGTAGCCGACAGCTTCTCCAAAGCCTTGATACGCTGAGAAATGCTTGATCCCACGTTAGACCTCTTAGAGAGGTTGGGACCTACCGGCTGCTGAGCGACCTTGTGCAGGAACGCAGCGCCGCCTGAGCTGACGGATCGCGCTGAGCTCTGGCTAACATCGCCGGGGGCCAGGAAGGTTCCACGAACCGGGTTCGACACCGTCCGGACGGTGTGAGGTGAAGGCCCACCCTTAGTAGGGCTCGGGAACACCGGAGTGACGGGGCTCTTGGAGACGAGCATCGGTCTTGCTTCTTGGAAAGTTGCGCTGTGCAGTTCATCCAACTCGTCGTCGGACAGATGCAATCCCAGCTGCGATTCTGGGCGGGCTTCGGTAAAGTCGGTTCGGATGGGCTCAACAAAGAACTTGCGCTTCGGTTTAGATTCTGTCGTGCTGTCTGCCTTTGCGTCTTTGTCGTCGCCTTCCTCGGTGAAGACGGCGGGGTTCTCCTCTTCAATGCTTCTCTCGTCAGGTGAGTTGATAGTCGGCACCGAGGGACTTTGAGCCTCGGAGCGCAGGTTCTGAGAAGAGAATTTAGACTTGGGAATCGCCAACGCGGGGGCTTTGGGTGAGAGGTTCTCGTCATCCTTATTTACTACAATCGCGCTCGCGTCCGCGTCCGCGACTTCCCCCTCCTTTGTCTCTGTCGCGTCTGGAATTTGATGTGTTTCGGGTGCATTGCTGCTCGACAATGCCTCTGGAGCGGATGTTGGCGGCGCAGGAATGTCATCTGTCTCACCAATTGGTGCAGTGACTAACTCCTCGGGCTTTACCGCTGGCTCCTCCTCGGTAGGTTGGGCATCGGTTTGAGGCGCCGCCTCGAGCTCGGTAGTTGCAGGAGTCTCCACCGTTTCTGCGGGAGCTGACTCCTCTACAACAGTCTGCTCAATAGTCGTCTCAGCTGCAGGGGCCTCAGTGGCGTCAGGAGTGCTCTCAATGGCAGTCGATGGTGTCTCATCGTCTTCCTTGGATTCTTCTGTAGGCTTAGCGACGTCAAGCACATCCTCATCATCGGGTATGTCATCACTCTTGGCCTGGACGGTTTCATCCGTAGACTCTGATAGTGACGATGCCTTAGTGGAATGGTCGGGTTCTGAAGAAGCGATGACGGGACTGGCGGGGTGCGAATCGGACTGTGTCAACTCGGAGGCCTGGTCCGTGGTCATGGAAGCGGAAGAAGCGTCGAGACCAATTGCTGAATCCGCATTGGACATTGATGGCTGAGTCTCCAATTCCTCATCCTCTATGGATTTGTCTCCTATTGTCTCCACGCTAGGCGCGGGTGAGTCGATCTCAGGGCCTGGTGCATCCGTAGGGTTGATAGTCATGTTCTTCTTCTTCTTCTTCTTCTCGCGAAGTTTCATAGCCTTCATTAGCCTGGCCTTCTCTGGTGACATAACCGACTTTGCCGGTGGCGTAGGCACAACGGATGGGGCCATTGACACGCCCGAGCTCGTAGATGGTCGCGCAACGTCAGGTTGCGCAAGGCTCTCCTCTTCGGGAATGGAAAGCGTGTTGGCAGCAAAGCCACTTTCGGCAAGCTCGTCTTCGGCCGAGGTGCCATCATCTTTCTTGCCCTTTTTCGAGCCCTTGCCAAACAGCTTGAAGCCAGCGGGCATCTGAGAAACAGGTCGGAATCCTCCCGCCGTGCGAGGTCTACCACCCGTCTCGAGCGAGGGGCGGGGCGCAAGTTTCACTTTCGGCTTCCCATAACTGTAAGGGTTGTAGTTGAGATAATCGGCTCGGCCGGACTGGGACGACATTCGCGGGGCGCCTTCACCAGATATGTCCTCTGATCCAGGTGTTTCGTCGACGCCGACGAAGTTGGGCACCTCGGAGGTGGAAGAGGCAGCGAACTTCCTCTCCTCGGGGGATGAAGCGAGTTCCGAGTTGAGAGTGACCTGGTCGGTAGGTGAAGCTGGGTCATTGTCCGACTTCGGAGTCTGCGGAGGCTCATCGTTGCCGCCATCCTGGTTAAGGGATTGGCGTTTGCTTGCCCGTTGTTGCTGCTCCTCCTCTTCCTCCTCGGCAATTTCGACTAGGCGCCTGCGACGTATTGAACTCGTAGCGGACGAGTTAGAACCCGAGGCGGCGTGCAAGGAGCAGGCAGCGGAGAGCTTGGTATCCTTGAGCTCCTTGGCGGTAGTAATGTCGAAAGTGGTGTCGTACGGGGAGAATCGCTCGCAGACGGCGTTGAAGTGGACGGCCACACGAGCTAGAAAAGACGGGATTGGTCAGTTTGGTTCGAGATGAATAAGGGGTGAGAATATAGTCGTAGATACGCACCTTGAATTAGGCGCGAGCAGTCCTCGGGCAGGTACTTGATCAAGACATTTCTCCTCCGATACCTCAGAAAGCCGTAGAGGGGGCTGGTCTCCTCGTACTCGGCGATTTTGGTGCGCACCTCGACGATGCCGCCGGAGCCACGGCCCAGCAACTCAATCTCATCGCGACTGGCGTATTTCAGAAGGAACCTGTTTCAACAAACGCGCACAGGTTAGCAAGGCGAAGACTCAAGGCACCAGAGCGACCAAGCATGTATCATACCATCCTCCGGGTTCGGCGGCGGCGGCCTCGTGGGCTTCCTGGACCTTGGAATCGTCCAACCCATTCAGCGACATGGCGCCTCCGTGACAGCCAGATTCAAGGGGGCAAACGAGTGGGCCGTATTGGGAGAAAGCTGCGAGCACACAGGCGCTGTGCCGGGTGCCAGGTGAAGGTTGTTCAAAGGAGTGACGAAGTCGAGATCGAAGCCGAAATCGACGCAAGCTCGCTGCCGACGGGACGTAGAGACGGGCAGCAGCAGGGAGATGTTTAATTCGGGGGCTCGATTCGAAGGATTAGGACAGGCGGGTGGGTTTAGGCGGGTGGATTTAGGCGGGTGGGTGGTGCGGGTCACTGGTCGGTACCACCAGATTTCAGGGGCAAGGCTGCGGGCATGGATGTGGATGGTCAAGCAGACGGCGAAAGCGACATGGGCGACGAGCGACGACGTCGTTTTTTTTTCGTGTCGGTTGGATTAGTTGGGGCGGGATTCTGTTTAGCTATGGCGTTGGGGGTCGGAGAGAGAGTCAAAACAAGAGGAATTATAATGGAGAGACAAGATGCGAAGGCGAATTCCCAACCAAAGGGGGGGGGCCAGGCGAAGCGCTCTCGTCTCGTCCCGTTGGGCGTGGGTGTGGTGTCGGAACGGAATTACCGAGTGTCGACGTCGGCCGAGACACTGGCAACACGCAGAGAGACACAGGGCTAAACGCACACGACCACACGACACAAAAGCAACAATGAAGGAGGGAGGGGTTTGGTCTCGTTCTGGGTTTGTTCTCTGTGATGCCAGAGCGCCGCAATGCAAGCTCTTGTGAGCTGATCGATCGGGATATGCCGCCAGACACGCGGAGCAAGCGGGAGAAGAAAGAAGGAAAGAAACGACGATGCGCTGGACGCGAAAGGCGAACGATACCCCACAGCTTTGACTACGGGCTGCTCGGCACACGGTACGGATCGCTACCTTCTATCTGAGCCAAAAGGCGAGTTGTGGATATGTCGAGGCGAAGGCGATGGAGCAGAGAGTTTGGGGCAAACGCGCTGAAGGGCATGTGGGTTGCGTCGGGACGACACGACGTATGCACTGTAATGGTCGCAGGTGGCTAAAGGTTGCACGGGGTGGCGTCTCGATTGACGTATCCCGCGGGCCACGCCGCCAGGGATGCAGCGCCAGCTCGAAACACTCG
>JAANBB010000501.1:0-26588 GCA_014621425.1 Cylindrodendrum hubeiense | reverse complement strand
TCCGACAAAAACTCTTCAGTACAAAACTGAAGTTGTAGACGGCGAGAGCGCACCCGTAGCGCATCCCACATACCCTCTCCATCTCCTTCCAATACCCGCCTGCGCCGTCCAACTTCCTACCGTCGATCCTTCGCATTCTGCAATGGCCTCCCACATCCCGTCCCCGAACCCGGGAGAGCTCCTTGCTCCCTTCCTCCCCGCTCTCCCCGCTGCCTCGATATCGACTCAACCGGCCATCGGCATCCTGCCCCTCCTCTCTCCCATCTTGCGCCAAAGGGTCAATTTCCTGTCCGAGTCCAGCACCGAGCCGTGGTTGCGACTGCTGTGTTACGACACGGCCAAAGCTGCGAAGCTAGCCGAGATTGCCCAGGGTGGCAGTCTGGAACCGCACCCAGTGTCTGGCGAGGTTGAGGTGGACTGGGATTACGATGCCGAGATCCGCTTTCGACGTGTCGATCAGGAGACTCTCCAGGCCCTCGTAGTCCTTGAAAGCCTCGGCTTGGCTTTCCAGCTCCTCTATTGCGTCGGCGATAAAGAAGGTGGCGATGATGGGTGGAAGGTCGGGGAAGTAACAATTGCCGATAAGCCATCGCCGTTCTCGCAATTCGAAGGAGCCCCGACCCTGGTGGAAGCTGAGCGACAGTTCGGGGGAAATAATGCACAGAAATCAGCCACCCAGATCAACGGCACAAGTAACCACACTCTGCACGTCCCCAACGACGGCCATGGTGATGATGAAGACGACGACGATGATTACTGGGCGCGGTATGATGCGACGCCTGCACGCACACCAGCCCAGAAACACTCTCCTGCTCCCGCGTCAATGGCCGCGTCCCAAGTAGGCGGTCACCGTTCAGCCTCGGCCGAGGACGATTACTATGCCCAGTATGACGATGTCCAGCCCGCCATGGACCCCCACGACCCTGACGAGGCGGCCGAACAAGCACATCTTGCCCCACCTCTGGGCCTCAGCCAAGTCCACACCCATGAGTCTGCCGAGGCGACTGAGTTGAACGAGACGCAGGGTGCATGGACCCTTGCCGAGCTCGAGAAAACCGACTCGAATCCGAATTCGGGCGGAGATGATGCCGATCGTATTTCTGCACTGGTTCACCCACGTCCAGCCTCAAGTGCTAGCTCCAACGGTTCTCAGACCGTTGCGAAGCTCGAAGCCACAGCCGACAAGCAGGAGCAAAACGAGTTTGGCGTCAAACAGCACGTCTCTCGTAGTATCCGCAGTCTATACTTCCTTGCGCGATCCTCGGGTATCAACCGTGACGAGTTTGAGCGTCTAATCCACACCGAACTTGATGTTCTTGGGATGATGGAGGACCATGATTGAGGGGATCAAGAACTGTTCCATCTTCAGGCGTTAGTCATTAATGGATGGTAGATATGCGACGGCTGAAGGGATGAGCATATGGGTGTGATGTCTTTCCAGGATATCGAAGTATAGCATTGACGGCGTTGATTCGGCTCAGGTTGGCTAGTAGCCGGGGTTGTTGGACATTTGGGTCCATCGCGTTTGGGTACCGGTAGCCCATTATTTTTTGGAGTATGGCATCTCAGGGCCTTGATATATACCACGGAAGAATGAATCTCAACAATTTCAACTGGGCGCAGCTGGCTGGTACACTTGTTCCGAGTGACTAGGCCAAATGGCCGTCGTGCCGAGGTCTGGGGAGGGGGCATTCCCTGGGTGGCCAATCCGATGGCGAAACGGCCGCAGCCATAACTGTGTGTTGGGGTGTCCCCTCATCTGAAAGGGCTTCGGCATCCGAAGTAGATGGAACTCGGATGTTGCACAGACGGAGAAATCCCGATTTGACGCATTCATTGTCAGAGTCTTGTATTCAGATTCCTGATAGATTGTGTAGCCATGAGCTCCCGGAAATATAAACAGCCATTAGGAGTGCACTGAACCCCGTAAAACGCCCCGCATGCCTGCCTGTCAGACTTGACTTGCCCGTATTGAATGCCAGAATATGCCTGTGCCTCCCAAATTCATGAAAGACGTCTTATCCATCATTTCGTCCATGTTCGCGCCATTTCTTATTCTACCTGACTCCCATGAATGAGGATAGGATCCGTCTCGGAAAGGTACCGATGGTGCCAATAGTTCCGCTCGCGATTCCAATAACATCAGATACGTCAGGCGATGACAAGATTGTCTAGCGCAACACGCGCCGTCTCGAGGATCCTAACACAATTACGCTCCTCGGGTAGACATGGCTTGTTCGGATAGATGACACCTATTGGCATCGCTTTCGCCACGTTCCCGGTGGCGACGAGCTCGTCTAGCATCTCGTGACGCTTCCGTGACCGTTCCTCCAGGACGGTCACTACATCTTTTAGTCCAAGTTGCGTGTACGTCCCCTGGTTAGGCATGCCAGACTCGATTTCGTCTAGGCCGTACACGTCGAGCCTCAAGAGGGCGCGAATTGTCATCCGCCACATGTCTGGAGCCATGCTTGAGTTGTTGTAGCTTCGAATGGCAGAGCAGCCGTCTGAGCACTCGCCGACCTTCCCCCAGAGCCCGCCGATATCCTTGAAGGAGAACCAGAAAGTTCGCCCTTGCTTCTTGGCCAAGGCCGCCTCTGCGTCCACCATCTCGAGGATGCTGGCGTAGGCATTGCAAGCCGACGGGACCAGAGTGCCCAGAAACATGAGATTTTGGAAGCACTGGATCGGGGGGTGAACGGATGGATCGTTAAGCGGAGCAGAGCAACTAACGCAGTTAATGACGTCGTGGGCCACCTTGGACGCGTTGCGTGCGACGCGCATGGCCGGAATCACCTCTTGAGGTAGGCGGGAGAGGCTGTCTAGGGCGAGGAAGAGGGACGAGAGGCAGCTGCAGTTGATGATAGGAACTGCCCGCATCGACGGCGGCGGCGTCGTCGACACGGAGTCGGCGGGGGATCCCACCGACGTGCCATGATCGCTGCCAAGCGATGAGTCGACTGGCGTCGAAGAGCTGGTTCCCTGAGGCAAGCTTACTTGTTCAGCCATGTACCGCTGTAGGGAATCGCTGAGGTCTCTTGAGACGCCCTGTGCATGGTCCGGCTCATCAAAGTCAATGGATCCGAGAAGGTCGACACCGCTAAGGTTCATGGGAGGAACGACAGACGTCCCATCTGGGCCCATGTCGGCGGGGAGAAAGAGGTTGGGGTCAGTAGGCATCTCGAGGTAGTTGCCTGGTAGGAGATCCCAGAATTCCATGTTGGAGGAACCGGAGTCGTCGAGGAAATTGAAGTTCTGGTCAACGGGCAGGGACGGCTGCATTTGGAAGCCGGCCATAGACATGGGCGGCTGAGGAGGGCTCATGATACCCAAAGGGGGAGCCGTCAAGTCATCGTGCACCAGCCGCTGGGTGACTGCGGGTTGGGCTTCTTCATCGACATGGCGTCGCTTGCGAGGGCGACCCATGGGCTTCTGTGGAGAATAGTGACATTGAATACCCTCTTTCTGGCATCTGGCGCATCCATCTGCTTCCTTGGAGCAGGCGAGTTTTCGAGATCCTGGATGGACGGTCAATAAGTCTCCGAGCCGGACGTCGGATGGCCCGGATCAGGGGTTCGGAGTAGGAGCACTTACGGCACTCATCGCAGGCCCGGTGTTTGGGAACACTGTCCGGGGCCGGCGGAGGGGCGGCAGGTTTCATAGCGGAGGGCACAAAGCTCGGAGGACGGAGACAATTCGCAAAGACGGGCAGAGGTCGATGTCGTCTCGGCGGTCAATCTTGGATTTGACCAACAAGCTGCGTCGTACTACCAGCCAGAGTTGGGGTGCAGAATGTGGAGCAAAGACAGAAAAGTCTCCGGCGGTTGAACAAACTCCCCGAAGCGCGGCCTTCATATAGTTAAGAGGAAAAGACGAGCGAGGCAAGATGCCAGCGACGACTGGAAACGGGCACCAACAGACCGGAGCGCGAGTTACAACCAAAACGGGCGATGAGATGCAGGTGTAGGTGCCGAGATGAAGCACCACGATCGACTAAGAGAGGGAGAACGTTGAATTGTCAGCACTTACGGAGTACGCCTTGAGGCTAACGACAAGCATGGCGCAACGCGGCCCAGCAAGCCAAGAAGCCACTGGGCCGGAGCAAGGTCCCGCATCCATGGTTATACAGCCGGCCCTAGCGCAGCTGCGCTTGCAACCGGGGGGGGAGGGGGTTGTGGTGTTGCAGTGCGTTCAGCCCTGTGAGGAGAAGTGGGAGAAGTGAGGAGATGGGGCCCGAGATGGGGCCGCCGAGTCAAATCAGCGTCCAGCAGCACAGCACCCGGACCCGGGACGCGCGCGCGGCCCTCTGGCTGGCTCCAGCCGAGCAGGTTTGGGCGTTTGACAGGCCGAAGAAGGGACCGGTTTGGAACTTTGGTTGCGTGGTTCTGTGGTTCTTTTGGGGACGGGACGGCGGGACTGATGCATGGCCCGTTTGACGGCCCACCGGGTGTGGCGGAGACTCCCTGTTGCTGCTGCATCTGCTGCATCTGCTGCTTGTTCAGCGTGTTCTGCGTGTCCTGCGTGTTCTGCTTGTCCTGCTTGTTCTGCTTGTTCTGCTGCTGCCTCCCCGTGCTCTCCCAATCACCTCTGCGTCCATGCCACTCCCACGGGATAATATGCTCAGGGTTGGTCGGTAGGGCTGCGACAACCGCCGCATTGACTCCCATGCACCCGCCGAGCTGTGGACACCATATGCTCGCCAAGGCTTCGTTCAAGGTATGAAGCTCGCATCTGAGCTCGCATTCGTCGCCCGGCTCTGCTATGGAAATATCAGGTTAGGGAATTGCCGAGAAATACGGTCAACCAAGAAGGGAGGGGGAAATTCCTCCCCGCCTTCGTCGCCGGTACTAGATACTCCGTACTCGTTCCAAAGATATTTTGCGTTGACGCTGCCGTACTTCAATGCATCATTTGAGAGAATGTCTGGAGCCTGCAATGGGTTGTGTCATTGATAGCCTCGTTAGGGTGAACTTTCTGCGCTTTCGTGAGACCCGTCCCGTTCTCTTAGGCCAACCATTCCCAATGGCGAAGCCGTGGGGACCATCCCCTCACCACCATCCCGGCCATCGTAACTCGGGAATGTCTTGGCTGGGACTGGCCCACGTCAGCTGTTGGTGCTGTCGATATCTGACGTACAGGAGCGATCCGACGTGTCTCCATGCGGGAGCCAATAAAGCAAGTCAGGGATCCATCAAGACGGTCGGTTTACTCGATGGCGACTCCGGGACGCTGGCCTGATCTCAAGACATGAGAGGGACCCAGTCATTCGATCTCGGTCGCGTTGGTAGATCTCGTTGGGTTCCAGGTTCTTGTTTCCCGTCTGCATCTGCGCCTAGGGCTCGGTCTAGGCTTGCATGCTAGTATGCCTAGCTAGCCTGGTCCGCTGCCCTTGTCGTGCTGAAAGACGGGAAGCCTCGGTAAGATGGAGATCTGATATTGAGCTCGGGCTTCAACCCACGCCGCAGGCTGTTTGACCATGGCATTGGTTGTGGTGGTTCGAGACTTTTTTGGCATCGTTCTGTCAGTCACGTTCTGGTCATGCCGGGACAATATATCATAGAATTTGAGGGACAAGGTGAAACAACCTGGAGCCCGAGCCTTTGGTTGTGTGACGGAGAATCTGAAGTGCTGGCTGGGGCGGGTGTCTTGTGACGAAGCTGCCGTGCAGGACCGCGGTTGGAATACGAGATGCTCGTCATTCCCGCCTCAATCCCTCTTCTTACATTTCCCGTCTTCCATCTGCCGTCTCTCATATCTCCCATTTCTCGTTTCTCGTTCCCCGTCTCTCGTCTGACATGACAGACCCAGGAACAGAGCCACCTGCCGACTCAAGTCAGTGGAGGCGGAGTTGTTGCATAGCACGTTTCTGCTGTATACCGGATGCATTACGCAGGGCGTGCAGTCCAACCGCAGCCGAAAACAACAACAAAAAATACCTCCATGAACACCACCTCGAGTGGTTCCTGATTGGCTCTCTCGTACGGTCGGGTGGGATGGCGATGCATCACGGTGCCATGTACATCTGTACATCCAATGTGTTGGGTCTTGGAGGTGCAGCAGGGAGGTGTAGCAGGGAGGTCACAGTGGGGAGGTCACAGTGGGGAGGTCATAGGGCTGACGGCTAACGACACCTGGGGGCCAGTGTGCAGTCGGCAGTCACCGGAACACCCCGTGGCCTGTAGGAGGGGGCTCTGTAGCGCCCCGTAGCGCCCTGTAGCGTCCTGTGGCAGTATGCCAGCCCGGCTGCCCAGCGTCCCGATGCACATCACCCACCACCTTGGGTCATCCGGGACTGTTGTCGCGAATCTTGCCAGGTGACGAGGCCATTGCTCTCGACATCAGAAGGTTAGGTTGGAACTTGAGCGTCCCACGTCAGCCAGCTTCGCCGTGGTGTAGCCAGCCGGTCAGGGCTCATTTCAACCCTCCTCGAGCGATGTGGACCGTCGTATGTATCGATGATGCTTCCATCTGACTTGGATCTCGCGGGTTCTTTAGTTTCGATTTGGCAGCGAGCATCGGCTCTAGCTCTATCTCCAGCAGCCACAGCCACCTTAGGAACCTGCCCAGGTAGGTAGGTACCTAGGTAGTTGCCTAAGGTACACAAGTAGTTGGCTAAATAGCCCCCAACAATCGGTAATAAGCAGCTCAATCCCCCCCTGTCACTACTCATCACAAGAAGAGCGATCCATAAGGTAGGTAATCACCAATGCACTCGGCCGTGGAAGAGGGAACAAATGACACTTCCATTCCGTGTTCCACCCGAAACCCTTGTGCTGGCTGCAGGTCGTCCGTAGTGCACCAGGCTAACTAAACCCCCAGCAACCTCTTTTCCTCTCTTTCGTCATGATGCCGCGTTGGGTAGCCACCTACGATTAGTATCCTGCTGCTGCTGCAACGACTCGCTACCGCGCGTTGCGTTGCTTTGCGTTGCGTTACGCTTCCCCAGCGTCCCATACTTTTCCAAGCTGGCAAGCTCACCGCCATGGCCACCACTCTATTGCCCGATCTGGGAGACCTCGCCCGGCTCAGCTACCGAGACGCCTTTGCCCGCGCCGTAGCCGAGCATCGCGTCCGCCCGCTCATCCTCCCGTACAGCCTGCTGGGCCCTTTTATCCTGTGCCCCCTCTGGCTCGCCATCCCACACACCAACCGACCCTGGCTCTACCACACCCGATGGCTTGTCATCGGCCTCGTCGTCGTCGTGGACCTCGATATAATCCTCTCCACGAGCAGCCGCAACGTCGCCTGCGCATACGGGGCCGGTCTCATGGGCTTATGGGGCATTCTCTTGACCTTTGATCTGCTCGTCTGGTCCCGTCCGCAGTTTGACGCTGCCAGGGCGGTTCTGCTTCCCAAGAGCACCAACGTGGGCGTGACGGCGAATGGTCCCAATCCTCGTGGTGGTGAGATGGGTGACGGGACTGGCGACGGGGCTGGTGACGGGACTGATATCGAAGGCCCACGGGAGAACGGGTTGCGACAGCGCATACCAGACTCTGTCGCTACCTCCGATTCCCATGTCCATGTCGTTGCCAAGGCATCACGGAATGACGAAATGCCCCAACACAAGGATCCAGACTACGTCTGGCAGCCCTTCCCCGAGGACGGCTCATTCTTGCAGCGCCTCAACTGGTCCATGGATTTCGTCACCAACTACAGATGCATAGGTGCGTTCGGCCTCTCCGACGAGATGCAACCCCAGGTTCCCTGCTAACATGCTCTGTACTTAGGCTGGAACCGCTCTGTCCCCTCCGTTCCCCTGCCCCAGATCCCTGCTCGCATCCGCGCTGGGGACCCGGTCTCTCTCCATGGCATGCCCGTCGTCTCTAGAAGTGGCTACCGCCGCAGCCTTACCAAGTCCGAGTTTATCTGGGCCCGTGTTCGGACCGTCGCCGCCCTGTATCTGGTGCTCGACTTCCTCGCCGTCTTCATGGTGAAGGATCCCTACTTCATCTACGGCCCCGATCGGAGCGACGGCCACAGCCTCCCCCCGTTCCTGAGCCGGCTGCCCTCTTGGGCGTTGCTCACCTATCGCGAGCTGTTCAGTCTTGCTGGCTTCCTGGCCGCCATCGCCGCCATCTTCAACCTCCATGACATACTTCAGTACTACGTCTTCTCCCACATATTCCCTATCCGTGGGGAGCTCTGGCAGTACACCTCCATCTTCGGCTCCTTCTCGCAGGTCCTGGATAGAGGGCTGGCTGGCTGGTGGGGAGCCTGGTGGCATCAGACTTTTCGACTGCAATTCAGCTCCCCAGCCACGTATCTGATCAGGAAAAGGTACCTGTCCAAGGGGACGCTGACAGCCCAAATCGTGACCATGTTTGTGTCCTTCTTCCAGTCGGGCTTGCTCCACGCCTCGGGAAGCCAGTCTTCAATGCCCAACACAAAGATATGGCGCTCTCCAGCATTTTTCGTCCTCCAACCTCCTGGCATTATGGTCCAGCAGTCCTTAAATCGGGTCATGGACATCTACCTTCCCCGTATCCCCAAGATTTTCCGTCAAGCTTTCAATCTGCTGTTTACATTGGCTTGGTTACAGGTCACGGCGCAATTGTTTTGTGACGACATTGCGTCGACGGGACTCTGGCTCCTCGAGCCTGTTCCTATTTCTCCTTTTCGCTGGTTGGGTTTCGGACATCCTAATGATCATTGGTGGCGATGGAACCGAGAGCTGCTCCCGATGTGGTACTCGGGGGATTATTGGTGGACTAGTGGTTTGCAGATTTGACAAGTTACCATTTCATGGCCTCGGAAGCAAGCAAGGTGTTTCTGGATTGGGAGTATGAGAGTTTTTCCGTCGCGAGTCTCGCTCTAGATATACACATATAGACAGCGATCCGCATATAGAAACTGCACAGATTTGGTGTTTGGATATTGGTCGAGGATTTATTGCCGGACAGTTCATTCACAATATGGCACAACAACGATTGGGGGTTTACTTGAGTGTATGTCCGGAATGGCGCATCGAGTCTCTCATTGCTTCCCTGAGCCTAGTCTCTCCTTTTCCATTCGTAACCATTCCATGACTTGGCCATAATTAGCAGGCTTCTTGGACAAGACCTTGGTAAATGCAGTACAAGCAACCCTAGCCCAGTTAGAGACAAGAACATTGCCTGGCGGAGATCTGATCAATCAAAAGAAGATCACTTACAAGGCAACTTGGGCTTTTTTAACGCCACACGCATACTGGGGGTACCGCATCGTCCGAGATTTGCTGGTCAAAAGTAGGAAAGCCACGTCGATGACCTTGGAAATAGTTCCTATAGCACAAGCCGTCAATAAGCAGCTCTCAAGGAAATAAGACTCGGGAAGGCTAACGGATGACTATACTGCTGCTAGGCCGTTGAGCTTTGCCAAGGCAGCGTATGTACGCCAACATCTTGTTGGCAGTCTCACCAAACGCACCGTGGAGCGATGTGATGACAGTACGAGCCGAGTTGTGCGCGGTGTCGAAGAACATGAGGTGCGACTGGATCTTAAACGCATCTAGATGCCCTTTTGTTAGCAGTTACTTTTCACGCACAAAGATATATGCTGTAGACTCACTGAGAACTTTGCGTTGAAAATTCTGGCCTGGCGCACGACCGAAGTCAACCGTCAGAGAAGCTGATATGTCTATTTTGCGTCAGAAACAATATGATAAGCAGCAGGATGGGTTCATCGCGAGACTTACCAAGACCTGCATCCCTCTGACGATCTTTGGTAATATCAAGAGTCTGGCAGTCAATGAGAGTCCCACAATAGGGAAACCCAGGTCCTTGATCCATCTTACAGATGTCCCCGCCACTACACCACATATCAAAGTTGACCAACGTCTTCTTCGGGTTAACCACAACGCCGTACTCGGGGAGGCCCCGGTGCATTGTCTCCACAAATCTAGTGGCTTTATCTCGATCCAGGGTGATGAGCAGAAAGTCGTCGATGAGTCTTAATAACAGAGTGTCCGTCGCAGCCAAGAAGCCAAGGTGCTTTTTCTCGAGGTCGGCATAAAAGTAGTTACATAGGAATGACGACACGACGGACCCCTGAGGAATCCCCATTTTCTGCCGATAATACTTCTTGCCCACTTTGACGAGGTTCTGCTCCACATGCTGCTTCAGCAGGCTCAGAAGCTCGTGGACACTGTGCGTCTTTTGGACGGCACTATCCACAAAGACTGTGTTTTTCTTCTTGGCTCCCAGGTCCGTTTCGAGTCGTTTCGAGAAGCACGAGCTATCGCCCTCTGGCAGTGCGGTTGCCTGCCACCGGCGTATTGCCTTTGTAGCGGCCTTGTCTCCCTGAAGCTCGGCTCGCTCACCCGGCTTCACCTCGACATGCTTTGTGATAGTGTACTTGGCCTGGCTAGGGACAGACCCCATCAGTTTGATAACTGCGGCTTGCGGGATCGTGTCGAAAGCGGCCTGGACATCCACCTTGGCAAAATATAATCTGCCGTGGTTCGGCCCTAGTCTCTCCTTGAATTGTTTCAGGCGGGTGTACATGTCGCTGACAGAGAACATGGTTGAGCCCAATTTTGAGGGGTTGAGGGTCTAGATATGTCAGCTTGATTTCCAAAGACTTTACTAACTTTACTTACCTTCTCAAGTTTCAGTAGCGTATGGACAGGTCCCAGTATTGAGTTGATGCTTGGACCAAGGACTTTGGTCGCTCCTCGGGTTAAAGCCCTTCGCCTCAAGTTCGTGATGGGCCTCAGCTTATCGCCCTTTGGCAACAGCCGGATCTGGCTGAACCCAAGCCGTCTCGATTGGAGTATTCGCAGGGCATCATCCAACTTGACTTCCTCAAACATGCTTTCCTTAAGTTTCACCATTGAGGGTTCGGCGATGTACTTCCAAACCTCATGTCGAAAATAAAACACTTGGTATCGGTGAGTATTGGACTCCGTGACGTAAAAGTTGCTGCGAATCAGGGGTATCAAAAGTGAATCGAAGACGTAGTACAAAAATTCAAGAAAAATCTCATGTCGTTTAGCAGTATCTGTTTTGCCAGTTTTTTGGTTTGCGAGGCCAGGAGGTTGAAGCCAGGAAATGTTTATAATCTGTAAGGTTTCAAAGTCGGTCAAAATAACACGCAAAAGAAATATGATATGGCAATACCTTTAAGTCCTGGAAAATCTCATGCAGCGACATGGTCTCAAAGCGTCTCAACTTGATGAAGTGGTCAATTTTCTGCAGAATCATGGCTTTGTTGTGAATTTGGGCGTCTCCGTCCCCCCAAAATTGTTTTGGGATAATCTTTGACAACACGGCTTGGCAGAACGCCGAGACTTGGGAAGATGGAGTTGCTATCTCCACTAGGGTTTTGTATTGCGGCGAAGGAGAGACTTGAGTGATAGGCTGTAGTTTGCGGAAATGCTTCTTGGTAACGCTCCGACCTTGAGTAGCTGTCGCATTAGCCTGGGAGTGTTTTTCCTTGCAGGATGAAGCAGAATCTCTTTTCGGGCCTGGTTTCCGATTGCGACTTTGCGTATCAAAGATGCAAGGGCAGTAGTGCCTCAGGAGTTCAACAAATGAACAACGGGTATGCCGAACTTGAAGTCGCTCGATAAGCTTTTCTGCGTCACCGCGCAGTCTTTTGGGCAACTTCGGCAGCTGATAGTGTTGTTCATCGGGGTTTGGCGGAAACTTGAGCGCGATTTCCTCCTCTCTCAGCGTGTAATCCTGGAAACGCTGCGCGGTCTGAGATGTGTCAACTTGTGAACTGAAGACATTATGGAGTCCAAATTGGCGAGGAAACATATACATCATAATCTTGATGGTGTTTCGTCGCTGCTCCACGTCGGCTTTTGAATCGTCTGTCTTGTCCTCAAGGTCGGCAGATTCCCGGGTGCGTAGGCATCGATTGAGAACATCTGCGATTGGTTAGCAACAGATAGAATAGGACAGAATGAGAATCAGTGTACGAATATGCTTGAACCCTGGCTGAACCAGTCCCCTTGCAGTGAGAGCCGGCTTTGCATAGAATATTCTGCTTCTCACCAGCGTGATATCTGCTGGCTTTCGGTATACAGGTAATTCGGCTTTGCTTAATGATGTGGCACTTCCAGGTAGCTCAATTTCAGGTAGAGGAACTCCTATCAGGGTGAGAGAGGATCAAGGTGAGGAAACGAGGGACTGTCTAACCACTTCGTTGTTCGTAATTGTGGAACCCTGCTTGGATAGCCACATATACAGAACAATCTATGAGAAGGTTGATCATCATCTTCTCGCCAGATTTGCCGAGGAGTGCCAACAGTTGTGGCCAAGGAGCCTCCTTGAGGGCTTTGACGTTGGAATTCGGGTAGAGGCTAAAAAGGCCGGGGATTACGACACCGCCCTGGTCGCCCGGACCAGTGCCTCTCCGAAATCCATCGCATAGTAGATGCTTAGGTCGCTTCCCTGCCTTCAGTTCTCTTGAGAAAAGGAGCCAGATGACAAAGTCAACAATCTATCTCCGCGTCAGTGACAGGGCAAAATGCACAATCTTCGATTACAGACCTCGGATTGGGAGTAAATTGAGCCTGAAAGTCCATCAGAGAGAGTCACATTCGACTCATCTCCCTTTTGGGAAAATGACACCCATTGCTCCCACCTCGTGTCTTGGTGGTTTGTCTCTGGCTGATGGCTACACACGAGCGAGGTATCCAGAAGATGGGCCAAGCGAGTTTCAATCTCCCCAGCTTCGCCATTCTGGCCTAAAGAGGATATCTTCCTTCGTCGAAGGCGAGAGCTGGCAGGAAGATTCGATAGGATGTGTTCTCTCAGTGTAGTCACGCGGGCATAGGAGCGCTCTAGCAGATCCCGTCGGACAGGCGTGTCGCCGCCTGGAATTCTCTGTTTCTTGCAGGCCGACGCGTCATTACAGCTGTTCTTCCGTTTTGCCTTCAGAGCCATGGCAACGAAGCGTGTGTTGTGGACGCATGTCGCGACGTTTACGGTGTTCATTCAAGATGAGGGATTGTGGTTGAGCGACGCCACAGCGACGAGGCGCTTTCATAATCGATCAACCGAGCAGGTAGGGGAGCAATGTCAACGGGTGGCTTAGCTAGGTACTTAGCGTGTGGCTGATCAAGTCTCGGGGGCTTGACCGGATCAGGCAAGGAGGCCACAGCGTCGCGGCGCCGGCTTCAGGGCCATCGTAGTGGCGCTATTTGTTATATTCGCAGTCCTGGTGGGTGTCTCAATGGGTTAACGCAGGTACGACATCTCATCAAACAATGTGATGAGTCGGGGCGATCTCATGCGACTGATTTGAGTCTGGACACCCATCCGCGAGGACGAAATCGGGCTCGAGTCCCTCGACTCGGCATCCACCAGCCGGCAGGACAACGGCTTCAGCAGCATCAGTAGCAGCAGTAGCTGGAAACAGGACGCAAACGGGGAGCACGGAGGGCAGCCGGGAGCCAGGAAACCCGGGCAAGCAAACATTGATGATGCGCCAGATGGTACGATCGATTTGAATTGGGTGATTTGCAAGGGTCCCCGGATCTACAACCACGTCGTCTGGAGTCTGGAGTCTGGAGTCTCGGTACAGGTGTAGACAAGGGCAATTAAAGAGTTTTCCTCCCATTCATCGGGTCGGGAATACCGGCTGGTGCTGGAGCAGAGGGAATTTGATTTTCAGCTGTTCGCACAGGACACGACAAAGTCCAGACAGACGTTACTAGGACCAGGGCATGCTGAAAAGGCTCGCGGGCACCATGGATCTTCAAGGGTGCCAGGGCTTCCAGGGATGGACACGAGGCAAGCAGGGCCTGACAGACCGGGATTAGGTGTCTCTGGAATAGAAATTTGATCCATCGCAACCGTTGCTAGGGCACAGGATTCGTCGCATGACAAGTTTTCCCCCACCATGGCTGTGTGAGGCAGGCTCCTGGGGCGCTGGTACGTACGTGGGGAGCAGGAAGGGATCGAGATGTCTGAGTTAGAGGTCGGGAGACTGGGGACACAAGGCAGAATAGTGGCGGGAGCACAGCATGAGGGAGGGACTTGGAGGCGACCTGGGGTAACATCTCGGATACGGCAATATCCAATACCCAACCAACGAGGCGGCGATGCCAGTCGGCATAGGGGGGCGGAGGGGAAAAGCGTCGGGGGGGACATGGCGATGGAAGGTCTCGTAGGTGCCCGCGTAAATTGATTGATGCCGGTTGCCCATGCTCAGTGGAGGATCGATAAGCGGCCGCCAGAAGAGGCCGCTGTAACCCCTGGAAGTCGACTCGACTGGACGGCGGGACCGGGCTCGACTGGACGCGGCTGGGCTGGGCTTAATGATCGCCGGGCCACACGACCACACGAGACAGGTTCATGATGGTGAGGCGGGCGGCGAGGCCTCGGACGCAAGAGGGATTGGATCGCTGAGGCCCCTGAGAAAAAGGATTTCCTGGATGCGGACCAGCGGTTGCCTCGAGAGTTTGCTGCGTTGGCCAATGCGGTGTTTAAGACCAACGTCGCATTCCACCCGCTAAAACGCATGGCCAAGCCCTCCCGCACTCCAGCCACAGGGGCTCCCATGGAGGTCCCGTCTCTCTTCCGAGGGGGGAGGAACGCGCCAACCCACAGGGCGGGCGTCCAAGGGCGCTGCTGTCCGAAGGCTGTCCGAAGGCGCTGTTCGAAGGCGCTGTCCCAGGGCGCTGCTCTCGGCTTCTCACGAATGCCACCAAACAGGAGTCATAGGCGACCACATGCAGGCGCAACCACACCCACCCATCGCACAACGCCTTTCCCAGATGGGTAGGTACCCGGTCTGGCTGTGCCCTGCTTCAGGTACAGGACATGAGAGCACATCATCCTGACCGTTCAGTTCCGGTGGTGAGATGCGCTTGCCTGTGCCTGTGCCTGATCAGAACGTTGCTGCGTCTCGCGAAATGCTGCGTTCCTCCGGCACTAAGCCTACAGGGGGGCGGCGAATTCCCCCATCATCCCTCCCTACCGAGTACAGTCACTGAAGCATGTACGTAGGACTACTACCTACCCACCTACCCACCTACCCACCTACATAGTATGTATGTAGGGCCATCGAGGGCCGGCCGCCACGGGTTGCGATCCACCGGCCCCCAACCGCACCTGCAGGCCAAGGGAGCGAGTTGGTCGCACGCCTGTGCCTGGGCGCATGTACCTCGCCGAGCCCTCTACACTGGAATTGGGTGTGTTCTGGGCCGCCACGGTACCTGGGGGCGGGCGATGGAAGAGACGGGATGGACAAATCCAGTAAGGTGCGGCAGCGTTTGCACTCCACCTCGCGCACGCTTGCTGCTGCACAGGCACAGCGAAGAAACGGCCCAGCCTTTGGGCTCGCTCTCCCTGAACGCTTTGCCTGTGTTGGTCGGGCCTGGGGGGCTTATTATGCTTGTTGTGACGGTTGGAAATCCCATGCCATCCCGTCCCATTGTCTAACGGCACCTAATTATTTGCTGCTCCATTGAATGCCCCCATTGAGTGCCCCATTGATCCCAGCCCACAACAGATTCCCTGTGCGCCGTGCCAGCATCCCCCTCGTTGCCCAGGCCCCAGTAACAGCCGGCCCGCGGGCGAGCCTCCACTCGCCTTTTTCATCCCTCCCCCTCAGGCTTGCCTTGGTCCTTGATCCGCAGAGGTCCTGCCTGTCACCGTACCATACCGTACTGTACCGTCACCGTGTCTGCCAACGCCAACGCCAGCTCTCACACCCACACACCATCAACACCCACGCCAACGCCAACGCATCGATGCTCGCTGCATGGGTCTCTAGCCCCCCGACCAGTCGCTCCGCTCGACGAGCCTGACCGATGCTCAGGCCACCATGGACAACGGCATGGACATGGACCTTCAGGCGGGCCTCCCAGCGGGCCTCCAGGCGGACCTCCACGCTGACTTCCAGGCCGCCGACTCGGGCCCAGCAAGAGGAGCCCATGTCGAGCCTCACCACAACCTCCAGCACCACTCCCAGCGACATCGACTCCCGCATCCGCATCCTCGCCCTGAATATCACCATCCCGATCACGACCACATCTACGACCACGACCGCGCCTACGAATCCCACCCCCACGACCGCGCCCACGACCTCGCCCTCCGCCACCACCACGGCCATCTCCCTCGACCCGACCAGCACCAGCTCAATCTCTCCATCGCCGAGCATCTCGACATCGACGACCCTGGCGCCCATCTCCCTGCGTCCTACGCCGCCGCCAACCTGGACTCTGTCTCCTCCAACGCCCACCATGCCTTTACCCCCGTGAATCCCGACGACTTCTACAAGAGCTACCGGGCACTCCATCTCAATAGCAATCCCGACACCCTCCCCATGGCCGCTGCTTCGTCTGCTCGCCCGTCGTTGCGCTCCAACGGTGACGGCACGACCCCTAAGCATCCCGTCGTGTCCCCGAACCGAACCGCCATACGGTCCACCTCGAACCCCGTTGACAGCAGACCTACCGCCGTCGGATTCAAGCCAGGCGGCGCTCACCCAAGCGTGATGGACCTCAAGAAGCGCTTCGACCAGAATGGCGCTAGTGCATCGTCCATCCCTCGTGCTCCTGTGTCGTTGGGTGCTGCAGCAAGGTCCAGGCGAGATGCCGCTGCCAGCACACAGCCGCGAAACGGTGCAACGTCTTACTCAACCCTGCGTGGCCGCCCCGGCACGTCAAATACTACATCCTCTTCGTCCTCTTCACCCCGTTCGCAAAGATCAAAATTTGTCGCCGAGGACCAAGTGTCGAATAATTCCCAGTCCTTTGCCAGCCGCATCGGGAAGCCTCGAAATGCTGTTAGCGGAAAGCCAAATGCATCCAAGTCAATGACCAACCTCGCCCCGAAGTCCCCACCTCAACCATCTCCCTCCTCCCCCACTTCTTCACGCTCGCAGGGTCTGCTATTTGGTGAAGTCATACCCGAGCAACATGATGCGTTGACAGCTGGGTATGGAATCGAAGGTTCCCGACCGCGCCGGACATCAGAATCCAGCCTTTCCAATACCTGGACTCACCAACGAAGTCTATCCGACCCCGATGTCGAACCCTCGTCTCCCACCAGCTGGTATCGCAGCCTCAACGGGGACGGCGTCGAAGGGCAGACTCAACAGGAGCCTGCCCACAAGGGCCACGCACGTTCACGGAGTGATGTCCCCAAGTCACACTCAGGTCCGCCCGTCACTCGCAAGCAAGGTACTCGAAAACCTACCGCCTCCAGTGGCTCATCCAAGCTCCCACTGTCGGTGAGGAAACTCAGCAGCCCGACCCCGAGCCAGTCATCAACCCGATCCAACTCGCCATCTACAGTGAAGCGGCCCCACGCGAATGGGCGGGCATCAAGGGCAGGCGCACACACGACTCGAGCGAAAACCCCGACTTCCCGAGCGAAGACACCGACGCAAACACCCGGCGGTCGAAAACCAGCTCCTCGAGCTCTGGTTACACCAACTAATAACACACGGCTCCAGGCCAATATAATCGCACCCCTTCCAAAGCTATCTCCTCCATTGAGGAGCTCCCGTCCGCGTCAACCAGTTTCGGTAGCCAGCACGGCGAGTTCCCGGATGAAGACGATAGAGAGGGCCAGATCTCCCAATCCGCTCTCCCGGCCGCCCTCCCGGATTGCGGAATCCACTACTAGACGGCGAAAGATATCGGTCGGCCCCATTGACTTTGAAAAACGACGAGAGGACATTCGCCTCGCGTATAGTAAGTCTATCCGCGAAAGCCAGGCCCTCGAAGCACGGCAGAAAGCCGCGGATCGACGACGCAAGGACATGGAGGCGGCTGCAAAGGCCAAGGTCTCCGCTGCCGCCGTTGCTATTGCCGCCACCTCCTCCACGGCATCGACCCCAGAACCAGTGGGAGTTGATTCGCCCGACATTCCACCTGTACCAGCTATTCCGGATCATGTAGCTGACCTGGGTATTCAACACGACCATATCAATAACGAGGCCGATAAGGTGATCGAGCCCGCTGTGGATAATACCGAGGAACCACCCTCGCCCACGATGGAAGATTCTTCGATGCTGGCTTCCGACATTGCCGCAGCTCTGCCGCCGGCTGCCCTCATGATATTCACGGATCCGAGGCCCGTGCCTCGTGCCCTGCCAACTACACAAAGTGTCGACTCCCCAACACTTGGCGTTCCTGGAAGCTTCCCTCCAATCAGTCCCCCTGCCACTACCGAAGAGAGGCCTCGGACCGCGATATCAATAGCATCAGAGACGACCGAGTTTGACAATGAGGCTCAAACGACCGCACCAATGCAGGCCCTGTCTCCCTTAGAAGTCCCCATCACAATCATCAAGCCGCCCAGTCCACAACCATCGAGTCCACCCCGCACCCGACTAGAATATCAATATCCATTTCAGGATGAGCCTGATTCGCCTGATTTACCGCAAACCAGCCAGGACACGGTCCAGGAATCACATGTGCCAGCCCTGCCGTCGCCAGAAGGCAGGCAGCTTGTGATTCCCGGGGCATTCATGGATGACTTGGATGTGGATCATGAAACTCAGCACGAGTTTCAACACGAGTTTCAACAACGCGAGATCCGGCATGAAGTCGAAAATGAAACTCGACATGAAGTTCAAGATCACGTTCACCATGAAAACCGTCCACATGAGGAACTCCACCACGAGGAACTTCAACACGAGGAGCTTCAACACGAGGAACTTCAACACGAACAACTTCACCATGAGGGACTTCACCAAGAACTTCATCATGAAGCTCAGCATGAGGCTCTGTCACCCTTCGAAGCCACCATTACTATTTTGCCTCCGCCAGATGACGTGCGGCAAGATGACAGATCCGAAGACGTGATACCGTTCCCTCGCATGGAAACCAATTATGAGTCCGATTGCCAGTCGGTGTCAGACCATCCTGAGGCCGGTGGGCTGCACATTCACCACTATGATGACGACGCGATGACCGATGCTTGCACCGAGGAGACAGATGATCACAACAGAACAGAGGAGTGCCGATCTGAGTCGCATTTCGATGATCAAATTTCATCGCATAGGGCATCCACGTGCGAGTCCTCGGACACTGGCGCGATGGACGATCTAGATTACCCCACCTATGACCAACATCCAGACTCTGCAATGAATCTCATGGTGCCGTCAATATCTGGAGTTGATAGAACCAGCCAACAGTCAGCCTGGACGGATTTTCCAATCGAAAGCCCCGAAGTCTCCGATGCTGGGAGATCGCCTGCGTTACCAGACTTTGATGAAGACGACCCCTCCTCCCACGGCCATGTTACAATTTTCGAGACCAGGTCGATTCACAGAGAGAGTCGGCCAACTTCTCGACTCCAAGAAGCATACCCCCCTGGCCTGTCAGATCCTCGCCCCTCGATGGATTCGGCTCGATCCTCTTATTTGGGGCATCACCTACCGGAGCTTGACACTGGGTCCGGATTTTCTATTCCCTACCTTTCTCAGAGAGCGAGCAAAAGCTTCTCCTCCTCCCATGTCCCGACACCGAATCACGGACCGCCACCGGTTCCCACCCCCGTTTCCGGTTCCGCCTGCAACTCGCAACGAACCTCTGGTGTGTTTTATGAACCTTCACAGAATGGAAGCACATTCGTTGGCTCTGAGCGCGGCTCTGAAGATTACATGCACATGATGGCAACCCCTCAGTCGATGGAGACCGCTTCTCTAGCGACACAGGACCAGTATTTCGCCGGCGCAGCAGCTGCCGAGAGCGATCCGAAGTTGGACGCCCAGGCCAAGAATGGACCCACTGGAAAGGAGCGGCACCGTCTCATGCAGCGCCGCAACGTCATTAAGGAACTCGTCGACACTGAGGCGGTGTTTGTGAGGGACATGAACATTGTCGAGGAGATCTACAAGGGAACGGCGGAGGCTTGCCCCAAGTTGGACGACAAGATCGTCAAGCTCATTTTCCGAAATACCGACGAGATTATCGAATTCCACACCTACTTCTTGGCACAGATCAAGGAAGCCGTTTCCACCGTTTATGCCCCGCAAGGTCGACGTTCGGTTCTGTCAAGGGAGGGCTCGATGATGACCGAGCCAGGTCAGGTCAATGGGTCTGATATTGACGATACCAAGGACCGCTGCACCTCGATCGGGCCTGTTTTCAAGAAAAACATGGAGAAGATGAAGCTGGCGCACGAAGGCTTCCTGAGAAACAGCGACCACGCAGCCAAAAGTCTCATTCAGATTCAGCAAGACCCCACTGTCAAAGTGTGGCTTAATGAGTGCAACGAGGTCGCGAAAGACTTGACAGCTGCCTGGGATTTGGATTCGCTGCTGATCAAGCCGATGCAGCGCATCACGAAATATCCAAACCTCATCATCACTCTATTACAGCACACGCCCAACGATCATCCTGACCGACAGATTCTGCTTGAGGCCAAGGACATCCTCGAAACGGCAATCATTGAAATCAACAAAACCAAGAAAAACTTTGAACTGGTTGGGCAGATTGTTGGCCGGAAGCGAAAGGAGTCCGATGTCAAGGCTGGCTTCGCCCGCGCTTTCGGAAAGCGAGTTGACAAGCTTCAAGCATCGGGCAATCGACCAGCCGAGGACGCGGAATATGCAAAGCTAAACGAGAAGTTTGGAGACGACTATCTGCGATTACAAGTCGTTCTCCGAGATGTCGAATTCTACACCAGACAGGTGTCTGCCTACGTCCACGAATTCCTTCAATACCAATCTTCGATTGAACTAGTCATGAGATTTCAGCCTGGAAGCTACCCCGAGCTGGAGGCCAAGTGGGTCCAATTCAACATCTCAATTCGGGACCTGGAGAAGGTTGCCCTTGAGGATCACGTAAGTTGAGCCTATTATTAGAAGGCCGAAGTCGATCTTTGCTAATTCCTACAGTTATCCCAAGTCCGAAAGCACGTCATCGAGCCTTTCGAACTAGTAATCAAGGCATACGGCAATCCATCTCTGGCGATGAAGAAGCGACAAAAGCGCCGCGTGGACTATGAGCGATATGAACAGCTGAAGCGTGGGGGCAAGAACCCCGATGCCAAACTCAATGAGCTGGTCGAGCAGTACGACGCTCTTAACGACACGCTCAAGAAGGAGCTCCCGAAGCTGTCCGCCCTTACGGAGAAGATTGGCAATATCTGCCTTGGAAACTTTGTAAACATCCAAGTCAACTGGTATGCAATCTGGAAAGAAAAGATGAAGGTGGTTCTAGGCGACTGCCCCGATATCCCAGATCTCAAGGAGATTGTGACCACCTTCCAGCGAGACCATCCATACGCGCAGGAGCAGTTCGCCAACATTGGTATCCTGAACCCGGCGTATAGGGGCAGAATGTCGCAGTCGACGACGCGCAGCATGGACGAAGCATCCTCACTAAAGGTGCGATCTCGTCCGTCCGAAAGCGATTCACGAGGCAGGGGTCTCTCAATCAATGGCGACCAGGCACCCATAATCCCGGCTCCCGATTTCAAGCGTCACAGCGGCTCCTTTGCGATGTCCCCAGCCAGCGCCGGCGCAGGGACGATTCCCAGTCCGCATCACTATTATTCTCGGGATTTCTACGCTGGCATTGGCGGTCAACAGCCGGGTGCAGTTTCTCCATTATCACCAGACGTTCCAGGAAGCACCAGGTCAATGGCTGCCTCAACGAGGCCCAGCACGGGCCGAAGCTTCGATTCAGGTGTCATTCCAAGACAGAGCACGGAGTCTGCGCCTCAGCCACACATTCGGGATTCGAACACGACGTACAGCTCCAACACTCCCGCGCAAGAGAGCCGCAGGTTCTCGGGCATCTTCCATTCCGCCCTGCCACTACCAGATGGTCCGGAAGAGAGTCAACGGTCTTCGCGGGCATCGTCTCGAGAGCGTGCACCAGCAGCAGATGGATACAATGTGCTCTGGCTGGCCGCCTCGCTGTTCGAGTTCAACATTGTCGCTACCAAGCATGAGGCTGGGTACCCTTACCTGACTTATCAGGCTGGCGAGGTGAGTGGATCTGATGAGAAATGGATGGAAAGGATGTGTTTTGCTAACTTGGGGTATGCAGATATTCGATGTCATCGCCGAGAAAGGCGAGCTATGGCTGGCAAAGAACCAAGACGACCCAATTGACCAGGTTGGATGGATCTGGTCAAAACACTTTGCAAAGCTGGCAGATGCATAAGAGCAATAAAACCTGGGCAAAGGCGTTGGCGCGCAAGGAGCAAAAACCAGGAAATGGACTAATTCCCCCATCACACTACGTAATGCATCAAAAAGGATATGTACCAGGGTTTAAGAAGGGGGAGGCGTTTTTTTTTTACGGACTTGCAATTCAAGATGCAAGGGATATGGGGTTTCAGCAATGAATTTTCCAGCCTTCTTTTCTTCACTTCACCACTTCTTCACTTCTTCATCTTGCCTTTTTTTATCACGTTTTGACTTGTTCGGTTTTTGTGCTCTTCTTCGTTTCTCTTGTTTAATTCGGCTTTTCATTTGTCTTGAGCTTTTTTCCTTTATCTCCTCGGACGGCGAGGGGGTGCAATCAGGGGGCTTATCTGGAGAGGAGAGCTGGGATGGAAAGCCCCGGGGATTTGGAGAGCTGGGGAGATGACAGAGGGTGCCTGGCGTTGAGAACAAAATACCATGCGCGTATGTAAGATTTCAGATGTTGTGGGCAGACGAGCAAAGAAAAGCAGCGGGCCGGGCTGCTGGCATCAGAGGACCTAGCCAAAGTACAGTAGGAGGGAATGGGATTGGGCTTGGGCTGAGGCTGAGGCTGAAAGATGAAGATACCAGAGCAACATGATTTGAAGCAACATGATTTGATCGTATGATGTGAAGCAACCAACTGTCGCGAGTGATACAAAGTTGAGGGCATTTCGTGATGCGTCGACGATCGAGACGGAAAGTGAGCCATGTGAGCCACCAGGTGAGCCAGGTGAGCCATAAATTAGAAAGATGGAATAGATAATGTTGTTCAATTAGTCTACTATATAGGGATCGACAGGAAGTGGATAACTCAACGGCCTCATCCCCGGACTATACTATGTAAGGAAGCTGGACTACCTAGCTCGATGGCAACCCCGGATCTATGAGCACAAGCTAAAAGCAACTAATGTAGCAGTAAACGTGGGACAAGACGGGACTTGGCCCCCACCAAGCCAGAAACGGACTAATGGGTCGTGTGCTGCCATGAGCAGACTGAACCCCCCTCGTATTGGGTATTAGGGACCAAGGTAGGTACCTCCCTCCCTACCTACCTCCCTAAGTAAGTAGGTACATTACGTACATTACGTACCTTACGTGTGCCCCAGTCGACTCTCCTCCTCCCCCCCCGGTCGCGAGGCTCAACCCACCTACAACAAGGTACCTTGGTTATCCATCCGATCGCGAAGCCAAACGAACCCAGGTCCAGATCCATATCATCAACCCATTTACGCGCAATTCCATGACCCACCCAACCCGACATGGCCGCGACAAGCTCGCCGCTACCACAGCATCGCCGTCATAGCACCGCAGCGACCTCCGGGGGGGCCATCACCACCACCACCACCACCACCACCCCTCGCCAGCATCATCACCACAACGCCCAAAGCTCGCGCTTCCTCGCCCCCGACGCCGCCTCCGTCTCCGTCTCCGCCTCCTCTGGTCGCCCAACTCCCATCTCAGGATCCTCTGCCTCTTCCTCCTTCGTCTCTGTCTCGGCCGCCCTCTCGCCCGCTATCTCGGCCACCATCTCGCCCGTGCCCGCGCCCACGCCCCTGTCCGCTACCCCTATCGCACTCCTCCCTGTCCATTGACGCGCCAGTCTCGTCCCGCGGTTCTTCCCCGGTGCTGCGAACCCCCGTCGTCATCCAGCGCCGACGCGAACGGTCTTCATTCCCCCACTGAACAAGACTTCGAAACGACCAGCGACAGACGCCGCTACGCAAGCGCCGACGGCTTCGACCACGGCTACGACCACGACTACGACCACTACAACCCGGCCAACATGGCCAGCTGGGCGGGACAACCCGCCATCAAGGGCGGCTCCGAGGCGGTGCGCATGGTGCTCTTGACTTTTGTCACCATTGGCATCACGTACGTTTAGACCTGCTCCAGCTCATCGGATTTGGCGTGTCGTCGTGTCATGTCATGCTCCAACGAGTCCCGTTCCATATCCACCCCGTATCCAGGGGAGCTATCCCGCTAACCACCTCGCTTGTAGCTTCACATGGGGCATCGAAATGACCTGTTCGTGCTTGCTCACTCCTCCCATCCCCTCATCCCCTCATCCCCACGTCCCCTCGAACCCAATTGCTATGCTAAGTCTGCCTCAGACTGCACACCGTACCTCCTCAACCTCGGGCTCACCAAGAGCAACACCTCCCTGGTCTGGATTGCCGGTCCCTTGTCTGGCCTCATAGTCCAGCCCGTTGTCGGGGTCATCGCCGACGAGAGCAAGTCAAAATGGGGTCGCCGACGTCCCCTCATGGTTGTCGGTGCCGTCATTGTCGCTGGCAGTCTCCTCACACTGGGCTTCACGCGCGAGATTGTGGGATTGTTCATCCACGACGACGAGGCAGCCAGGATGCCGACGATCGTTATGGCCGTTCTATCCATCTATGTGGTTGACTTTGCCATCAATGCCGGTATGTGTGCCGTGATGGAAAACCCGGCTCCTTCAGCTTGCCCAGCGTCGTGTTAATACGAGTCTAGTCACGTCATGCTCCAGGAGTCTAATAGTTGATACTCTTCCCATTGAGAAGCAGCAAGCAGGTGCAGCATGGGGTAGGTGAAATAGCTCGACCCAAAATCAGCTGTCCACTAATCTTTGGTATCCAGCAAGTCGCATGTCCGCCGTGGGCCATGTAATCGGTTATGGCGCCGGTGCTCTCGACCTAGTCCAGATGTTCGGAACAACGCTTGGTGACACCCAGTTTAAGCAGCTCAGCGTCATCGCGACCATCACTATCCTCGTCACAACGACTGTCACCTGCTGGGCCGTGACGGAACGAGTGCTTGTGTCTTCCAAGCCCAGTCAACACCGAGGCCGCTTTACGGTCTTCCGACAGATCTACTCAACCCTTTTACACCTCCCACCTCGCATCCAGGCCATCTGCTGGGCCCAGTTTTGGGCCTGGATCGGCTGGTTCCCGTTCCTCTTCTACAGTACCACCTGGATTGGTGAGACATACTTTCGCTACGATGTCCCCGCCGAGGCGAGGCAGTCTAAAGACACTCTCGGCGACATCGGTCGCATCGGGAGCACCTCTCTCGTCATCTACTCCATGATTACCTTCGGTGGCGCTTGGATCTTGCCATTGCTGGTTAAGTCACCAGAAGATAAGCACTTCACTCATCGGCCACCGCACGCCATTGCAGGATTCCTGGAGCGTTTCAGCAAGGTCAAACCAGACCTGTTGACAACTTGGATGTTTGGACATATAATGTTTTCTGGAGCCATGGCTCTGGCACCGTTTGCACACAGTTTCCGTTTTGCGACGGTGCTGGTCTGCCTCTGTGGAATGTAAGATTGGTCATCTCCCTGTTTGCCTCTACATATACTGATAGATACCCAGTCCTTGGACACTTGCCATGTGGGCCCCTGTCACTTTTCTCGGCATTGAAGTCAACAAGCTTAGTGGCAATGAGAATGAGGCTGCATACCGTCGTATCTCTGATGATCAAGATATCGAGCTGCCCAGCCGCGAGTCTGACGACGCCCCTTTACGCCTGGAGCATGGCCCGGACGCCGACTTGCCAGCCACGGCATCCACTGGGGAGTTGTCGGGCATCTACTTCGGTATCCTCAATATCTACACCACGCTGCCGCAGTTCATTGGTACGTTTATCGCGAGCATTGTCTTCGCCATCCTGGAGCCAGGCAAGAGCTCTGGGGCATCAGGGGATGAGAAGCCGCCTGACCCCGAGGGGCCAAACGCCATTGCGGTGTGCTTATTCATCGGGGCCATGAGCACGCTGGTCGCGGCGTACATGACGCGCAAACTGAAGGTTTTGTAAGATGCCATATGTATTGCTATGTATGATAAAGAAAGAGGGAGGATACGGGGTTGCGGGCTTGGGTTTCTTGGGTTCAAAGACGGGGCGCTGGTATACATTGGCGCATTCAAAGGGTCGAAATGGGTACACGAGCAGCACTTGAGTCGACCAGTGATCCGCGGGACGGAAACTGACATGACACGCTTCTGAAGCAGACTCATAGAGGATCAATAACAACCAAAAAAAAGAAGGCCACCATCAAACGTTCGCCTCAGGCCGTGGGGGAATAATAAATATGTTCACGCTGTCTCATGTACAAGAACTAAAAAAGGGTCGCTAGGGGGTATCCTCAACATCCTCCTCATCACAGTTCGTCCACCATCTTCATATTGCCATAGAACTGGTCACTTTGGTCACTTCCGTAAACCCTTTGTCTATTTATCCTTGTCGTTCTCACTCTCCGAAACCTTCTCCCATTCGTCCTCGGTGCTGGCGCTCGACTGGGTCCCCGGTCCGGGACGGTGCGTCACCTCGCCTCGGGGATCGATCGGCTCCAGACCCGCATCAACCGGGGCGGCCGGGACGGGGACGGGGGCAGGGGCGGTCTTCGCGGACGGGTCGGCGGGCTCTACCTCAGTCTCTGTATCGTCGTCGGCGTCCGACTGTTGTTGCGTCTCTCCCTCCTTCGCCTTCCGCTTGGCCTCCCGCTTGGCCTCCTC
>JAANBB010000500.1:0-26610 GCA_014621425.1 Cylindrodendrum hubeiense | reverse complement strand
GGATGAGGGGAGCGGGGAGAAGAGAAAGAAGGATGGTGGTGAGCTCTTTCCAGGTCTGACGAGGAGGGATTGGGAAGCGGAGGCCCTCAGTCAGCAGTACGAGATCAGGCAAGGGAAGAGAGGTACCTGGAGGGTTGGAAGAACCGCGGTGGGTGCGGTGCAGCGGTTGGTGGGCGGGTGTATTCGTACTGTACAGTGGTACGGGGACGGAGGACAGAGGCAGGTACTTGCCCAGGTACATACCTGCCTTACCTACTTGCCTACCTCCCGACCTAATACTGTACCTTCTGCCCATGCGTGGGCGTATGCGTGGGCGTGGGCGTCGTGGGTGTGGGTGTGGGTGGACCGGGATTTGGGGGCATGGATGGATAAGGACGGCAGCCACACTTTCGGGTTGCTTGTTCAGCCCGTCTTGCACCCACAATCCACAGTCGACGGGCAAAATCCAAGCAAGCTGTGCTGTCGTCCAGTCTCCGGTTCTCGAGCCCTCTCCACTTGGATTCCGGGCGAGATGGCGCGAGACAGGACAGACAGGAGAGACAGCGAACGCCCTCCCTCCAGACAATCCTCAATCCTTCGGCTGGCTTCGAAAGCACCGGCCCCCGCCCACGCCACGCCCCATCCAGCCCATCCTCGCTGCGTGTGGGATGTGGTGTACTGCGGTGCACGGTACTGCACGCTGGCCCAGTGGCTGTACCATGAGTGGAAGGCTGCTGGGGACGAGCCCCCTGAGCTGCGTTCCAGCGCGTTTAGTGGCAGGCTCCTGGGCTCGGGTGGACCCCCCCCGGGGCAGCCTCCCTCATCCGCGTCCAGTATCGCCATGCAGGCGTATGTACGGCAGCGAACAGTCCAGCACCACCTCGCCTGGGCTGGACGCATACCGGCGCCATCTCGACCCTCTTGACCCTCTTGGCCTCTGGCTGTTGATCCTCTTGGATGTTGGATGCTTTAGCACGGTGGGTCCGCATGGCCGCATGGCAGCGACGGACGGGGGAAAGGACTTCCATCCCCTTCACCTGCATCCATCTGGTCGTACGCAGAGGCCGTTCCTTGCACGACACCGCGACGAGATGCACGGAATTCGCTGTATTTGCGACACGGCAGCATACCAAGGAAACGCCTGCTGGCAAGGAATCCATCCGCGTCTGTGCCGTCGGACAGCAAAGCCTCTGGGCCGGGGTGGCATGGTGGGCTAGTGGCCATCAGCGCCAACACCACCACCACTGCCGGAGCCAGCCTCAGTTCTCAGTTCGAGGACCCAGTGTTCGTACATTCGTGAATCGTACATTTGTGAATCGTACATTCGTGGATCGTGCCTACGTGGTGGCTATGTGAGGACAACGCCCTGCCTTCTCCCCGATGTGACCGGCCTCCGGAGCCTCGCCATCCCTTCAAACCGTGTCATTTTTTCCTTCTTTCGTTTCGCTCCGCTGTCATGTCTTTGGGTGCTTTGACGGGTCTCGACTCGGCGCGGCGCTCAAAATTCCAGTATCACGAGCCAACCCACGCCACTCACACTCACTTCCTCTGCCCCCATGCGCGGCTCGTCGCGTGGTTCGAAGCATATTTCTGTCGCCCTGCCTTTGCTTTCCCAACAAGTCTGGGCCTTGGGATAGCCTTTCTGACCTATCCGACTTCAGAGGAAACGACGCCTGGGCCAAAGGCCGCCGTCGCCATGCGGAAGTCTGCCGATATGAAAACGGACATGCTCACTCCTCCTCCCTGTCCGGCTCAATGCACCAGCCAGAGCAGAGCCTGTTCCCAAGTCCCTGTAATGCCGTACTCGACATACACCGTGTCTCGGAGCGGCCATTATATCCCGACTCCCAAGGTCCCAAGGTTACAAGGCGACAAAGCCGCCCCTTGGTGCTGCACCGCCCAACCAACCCAGCTGGCTCTCACGCGATCCGACTGGTCCATCTGGACCCGGCTTTGTTGCTCGAGCGCCTCCGCTTCCCGCCAAACGTACGTACAGTAGTAGTCATCAAGAGGCACCGACCTATTCACGGGGCCAGTTTGGCCCTCTAAACCACTTGACCATGCGCCCGCCTGATGGGAAATTGAGAGTTGGCCACGGGACCACTGCGTGCTTCCGCTCTAGGCAATATGTCATGTATTATCCTCCCTCTCTTCCCTCTCTTCCCTCTCTTCTCGCCCACGACCATCTCATGCCAGATGTTGTCCTCAGCACAAATCCCCACCACCGCTACCACTACCGCCGCCGCTACCACCACCACTACAACCATCACAACCACCACTAACAACCCACATGCCCACAACAACGGCTGGTTGGCGCCCTTATCAGACGGCGGCGCAACCGGTACATATGCAAGACCATCAGCCACCAGACTCCCCTGCCACAGGCGGTTTTCACAGCCGGGACTTAACACCATTGCCGCGCAGACCACGAAGTCACCTTTCTCCCCAATCCCTCCTGCATCTTGATTCCCTTCTGTCGACGAAACATCACTCACCTTCAGGAGAAATTACTATCTGGGTTTGACCCTCTCTCCACTGCCACTGCCCCAGCCTTAGTCGTCAGACTGGTCCATCCAAAAAGCTTGCCGCCCCCTGCTCGGCTCTAGTCCCGCACCCACCCACCACGGCGGATGACCTCATTGATTGACTCCGTGTCCGCTTTACAATCGGCTCGTTGTCGTGTCTTCCCTGCGGCCCCATCGCCGGTGTTTACGGGCTCCGTCTCAGCCGGCCCAGGGTCCAGGGATAGTAAAAGAAGCCAGGCCCTGGGTTATTGCCATCTTGATACGGCCAGTGTACGGGCTTGGAGAGGGAGGGTTGCTTCTGCCGGCGCGTCCCCGTGTGATCGACGTAACTTGGGTGGTCGCTCCGGGTGCCTAGCCCTAACCTTTAGTGACCGTGTTCTGCCGTGCCTATATTTGCTTTGCCTTGCGTTGGGTTCTCAATTTAGCTCTCTAATATGTTGCAACTTCACGGGGTCAAACGGGACTTCTACAATGGCGGCCTGGGATTGGTATCAAACGGTTCGTCATACCTGTCAAGTCCCATTCATCGCATCGCATCGCCCCACGACGCCCGCATTGCATTGTTCCGATATCACGGTCGAAGAATATCCGCCAGTACATGGGATGATCCGCGCTTGAATTGTCCCCTTACAGCTGATGTGGGATATTCCGGCTTCATCCAACGTCGCAAAAGGTGACATGGTAGACCAGAGTTCAAGGCCTTGACCCACTGGCCATTTATAGACGAGGCAGGGCGAAACAAGTCTCCTACAACCGACGCGCATTTGATAGTGGAAATAAGTGAACAAGACTTGCAAGAAGACTAGCACGAAGACTAGCAAGTAAATGAGGAACAAGGCAGAGAATATTTAGCCGGTGGTGTAACACAATGCTGAGAGCTCAGCATGTTGCATAAAGACTTGGCAAGCAGTGTTAAAAATATGCGACTGCTCTGAATGTTTGTGTATACGCACGGATTTTCACCAACGCTGCAACATAATGGGTGGCTGATAATCTCGGGGATAGGACCAGGGTACTCAGCATCGCAACTTTTAATCAGTAACCATCACTCTTCCCGTATGGGTCATGAGCGCGCCCATCAAAGCATTCGGCCATAAAATAATGCGGTGTAAAGCCCCTTGGGGATTATCATTATTCATCGAGTCCTAGTCTACAATTGTACTCAACCCGCTATTGTTCCCTTTTTATGTTCTCTTGTCCCGGCGGCGTTTCAACGATAGACCTCTCTCCTTGCATCGTCTGCGTACACGATCTCTTGTGTTGCCCCCCTTGGCCGCTCAATAAAGGCAATCTCCTCACCTCCTCGCATCGCCTGGTCATAGTACCGCTCTACAGGCCGTACACTATACTCCTGTCGCACCATGTCTGCCTCTGCCGGGCGTGAGCCGTAGTCTCGCATGTATGGCTGCGCAGCCTCGCGACGGCCCTCTGAGTGGACGCTGGTCGCATACTGGCGGACTGGTCCCTCAGGCCGTACACTTTGCACCCGTCCATAGTCGCGAGATACCTCATATCGCAAAGGCTCCGCTGGTCGAACGCTCGTTGCTCTGGTAAGAAACTCCCTTGGGCCTTCCTCCACATGCCTTCTCTCCGGCGGTGCCATCACCTCGACAAACTCGTTGGAAGGCGGCATTGGTCGTGATGAGTATTCCCGCTGCCGATTATCTCTGTAATCTTGGGAAACATACTCAGGCTGTGTCACAACCCTCCTAGGCATGTACGTTGGTGACGCTCTCCGATATATCGCTCCTCCTTGCTCATACGACTCGACTCCGGTATGTCTGGACACGGCTCTTGGTGCTGTTCGCTCATAGATGATCTCAGGGTCGCCAGCTCGCACGGGAGGAGCAACAGAGTGCCGGACGACCGTGGGGCGCTGTGGCTCAATGTACTCACGTCCAAAAGCATCTACAACGATTCGAGTTGGCGGTTGGCGTGGCGGCGCTATAAAAGCTTCACTCTCCGGTCGAACACTCATGGGGGGCGGATCGTAGGCACCCTGGTAAGGCCATGAAGAACGTGGGTATCCTTCATTGGGTCTCATTTGAGCGCTCGGTTGTCCTTGGTGGTGGTCCGGGTGGGAAGCTGGAACAAGTGAGGGTTGCGCCACAAAATATGGGCCTCCAGACACGTATCGATCGTCTGCATACTCCCTCCCGTAGACTGGTCCGCCAGCAGCGCTCGCTGCCCGTTGGGGGTAGACAGCCGTCCTCTCATAGCCTACGGGGATGCGATCGTCCCTCTGCAAGCGGGCTGGATAAGGCTCATAAGGAGCAGTGCTAGTCTGAGGTGCTTCGGGGCCAGGCTCAATTGCTGGACGCTGGGAGTATCTCTGGCGTTTGTTGGGGCGGATATAGGATGGAGCATTCATGGGTGACGGAGATCGGGGTTCTGGCTTGATATACGGGGTCGCTTCGGCGTCCGGCGCTTGCCTGTCTGCCTTTCTCTTCTTCTTCTTCCCCTTCTTTCTCTCTGATGATTTTCCGCCTTGTGGCGAGCTTTCGGGGCTTGTCACCGCAACAGGCTCACTTCTAAGCGCAGCAATTTGTGCAGGTGTTCCTGTAGATGAAATCGATACATGCTCAGCGGGCGGCGCAGGTCGTCTGGCAGCTGTCAATGGAGAGATGTGTGCGGTTTGAGGGGGAGGCGACCGCTCGTGCCTTCGCATGAGGGGAGAAGGGGGGCGGTTGTCAAGATATGAGTTACTGAGATGTTGGCGAGGAACCGCTCTGTAATTCACCTCTTGTTGGTCCACCTCCATGTTTCCAGATTCATCAGATTGGCTTTGGGCAGTGCTATTATTATGGCTTGGCCCATGTGGCACAGCCCTCTCGTCGATGTGGCTGTTCAGACCAGGGACTTGACCGATTCGTGATCTGTTATTATTGGCGTTGGTATGGGGGTAGGGCTGATACAGTCGGGAAGCATTTGAATCCGGCACAGCATCAGTCGGGTGATTGCGTCTAGCAGGATCATTCTGCAAGCTGGAGGTCTTTTGGGACTCGGGGACAACGAGGACTCGAGCCTCTTCGGATTCGTTTCGAACGCGAGACAGCAAAACCGACTCGGGAGTGTTATGCTGCGACGAGTAAAAGGTGTTGTCGTCGAAGGAATCACTTGAAGTATCGTGATTAGTAGCACCCACGTTCTCATCAGTAGGACCCGGAGCCGAGCTGGCTTGAACAAGCGTCAGTGCTTTTGAAAGAACATCAGAAAGGTCGAAGTCAGCAAGAGGCTCCCCCTGCGTTGTGTTCTTCGTCGCCGCACGGCGCTGGTCAACATCCTCCCTCAAAGCACGCTCTAGCCGCTGTCTCTGCAATTGCAACTCGGCCTTGATGAGATCGTCTGACTTTTCTAGGAGAATGGGATTGATTTCAGTGTTGCCCGTGGAAAACGGCTTGACGGCGGCTGAAGTCTCAGAGCCCACGCGAGGCTGGGCTGCGCCCACGGGCACGCCTGGCTGCTGCGCATTGGCAGAAAACGACTGCGAGTTCCCGAGCTGGCGGGTATGCGCATCGGATTTGACCGTGCCATCTATGGGATGGACGCATGATTGCGCAGACGCAATCAGATGGGGAGGAAGCTTGATGCTGGGGTGGTTACCAGAGAGGACGGCTTCTTGGAATCGCACAATCCTTTCGTACTGCTGGATCTCACGGCCTTGGCCTTTTGCCAGACCTGAGGGAGCGCTCTCACCAGCGAAATGCCCCTGAACAACACGACCCTGTGCCATGGTGGCAACAAGTAGCAAATGCCCGTCGCGTCACCTGGCGCTCTGGCAGAGCTCGAGCACCGAAGGTTACTCGCGAGCCAGCGATACAGTGGACGTGAAAGAACGACAAACCAGACAACGAGATCCGGGTAATTCTTTCTGTCAAATCTGTAAATGCGTGGGTCGGGTTTGTTCAGATGGCGTCTGTGCTGGAGGTGAAGTCGATGTTTTCGTCTAAGAGGGCAGGGGAATGATCCAAGCTCGAGGTGGCTTTGGGGAATAATTAGGCGGTGTGACTGGCAGAATTTTGGGGCCAGCGCTGGCTCGAAGGCCTAGCAGTGAGTGATGAGGCGCCCACCCTAGCGCCCAGAAGTGCGCATCGAAATTGAGCAGACCTAATAAAACAGTCCGCATTCCATTGATCCAAGACGCCAACTTTCTATGTAAACTGGGTGGCCCACCTTCTTTCCTTGGAACTGGATCTCGCGTCGTACACAGAATGAAGAGGTGACTTCCTAAAGTCGTCCCATTTTGAGTTGCCCTGATTGTAATTGGTGTTCTTGTCGCGCCCTCATGGATCCCATTGTAGGGGATTAAGGGCCTTTGAAAAGTCACCCACCTAAGCCATTCACTAAAGTAGAAGTAAATTGCAAATATTTTCTTTGGTGTATGTTATAGAATTCCCGTAGGCATTACTAATCGTTTCTTAAATAATGTAAAAACCCCCGGACTCTGATGGCGCAGCATTTGAGCCAAACGATATCTGGCCTGACTATGAACCTACCCCAGTATGACAAGGTATGCATGCAAGAGACCAAAGGGGATGCAAAGCCCCTGCCATCGTGGCTCGTAAAGCGAAGCTGTAAAGCTGTTGCACCTACATCATAGAGGGTTTGGGTGAATATGCAGTCATACTGACATCAAACCGGAGGCGATGTTGCCGCCATCGGAGCTCGGTGAGGCACATGAGGTTATTATTCAGCACCCACGCCGAAGGAGTCATTGGGCGGCATGCGGCGGACACCGCCTCCCAACTCTCACAAACCATCAAGCTTAAGCTATCTCACCGTGGCAAATAACTAGATTTAGCGGTGGATCTCCTCGTCATTGGACACTCTCAGCTACCCAAACTTCCAAGAATCATTCAATGCTCCAACCAGGACCACGTGCGTCCACCTTATTATCTCTCAATCGCGTTTTCAAAGCTTCTCTTCGTCCCTTAGCTCGTGTCTCCAACTTGACACCGCTCTCTCACACCCACATCCCCTCCCCTCACTTCAACCCCAAAACACACACCAGAACAATCATGGGTAGCACCAATGGAATTGCCGCCAGCAAGCCGGTTTTCTTTTTGTACGTTGATACCACCCTCTCCGGGTCCGTCCTCAACGACTAACCTGAGCGCAGTGACATCGACAACTGCCTGTACCCAAGAAGTGAGACTGCTGAAATTGGCTCCCTACATGCCATGAGGGCCATGTACTGATACATTTTCCTCAGGTACAAAAGTCCATGATTTGATGGCCAAGCTTATTGACGACTACTTCTCCAAGCATCTTGAAATTCCATTTCAGGAGGCCGTCACGTTGCACCAAGAGTACTACAAGAACTATGGCCTCGCTATCGAGGGCCTCATGCGTCATCATGAGATTGACCCTCTTGATTATAACACCAAGGTGGACGATGCTCTCCCCCTAGAGGGCATTATTCGTCCCAATCCCGAGCTTCGGGCGCTACTCGAGGACATCGACAAGAGCAAGGTCACCATGTGGCTCTTCACCAATGCTTACAAGACGCACGGCAATCGGGTAGTCCGATTATTGGGAATCGATGATCTCTTCGACGGACTCACTTTCTGCGACTATGGCGAGCAACCTTTGATCTGCAAGCCTGACCCGCGAATGTACCAGAAGGCCATGCGGGAGGCCGGTGTAGAGCGGGCAGAGGACTGCTTCTTCGTTGGTAAGCACGATTCTTCTCATGGCTAATTTCCTCAGTCATATCTAAACGTTTCCTAGATGACTCTTATCAAAACTGTGTAAATGCGAAAGAGGCTGGGTGGACGGCTGCTCACCTGGTTGAAGAGGGGCTAAAGGCTCCCGAGACCCCCGCATCGCAGTTCCAGATTCAGCATCTGAAAGAACTCCGCGATGTCTACCCTCAATTCTTCAAATCCAAGTCCGCTTAGGCCACTGATGGAGTAGACCATCCAAGATAATTAGATCGGTACAGCGCCTTGATTTCTGAACACAAATTGTCGACGCTGCCATGGGATGACTGGTGGCTGACGGGACTAGATGATAGATGACGGTGTTATGGGCGCGCGTGCACTGACAGAGATATCATTGAAACAAAGACGAATAGATAATAAGAGTCTAGAGACTCCATGATCCGTGAACGCTAGTCCTCGGCAGTCTATTCGTTACCCAAACTCCACGCTATGCATGCCTGAATCCATTATCCACCGTCCAGCCTTAAAACAAAGGCTGTGTTCTCAAGGTCGTCGGATGCTCCGAATCACTGTGTCGAGTTCGGCCAATATCTGATCTTTCTCCTTGATGGCCTCCTGTCGCTGGGCCTCGGCAATTTTCAGGTCATCTTCCAGCTCCTTAATGTACCGCTCCTGGTCCTTCTCGCTGTTGTCGAGGCCGGGAAGTGACGAGATGAGGACCTCGATCTGCTGCTCTTTGATGATGAGGTCTCGCGACAATTCGACCATGCCTGCGCGGAACTCATCCGCAGGGAGAGGATCGACTGCACAATGGTAAGCACCGCTGGGAAATATTGATAGAATTCCAAGGAGCATGCATACCCTCTTTCTGGTTCTGCTCTTGCTTTACATCGCGCACCTTGTCGTTGGGGCCGAGGGTTTCCAGGTCGTGTCGCTTATGAACGTAGTGCAAGCACGCAACGAACTGCTGCGCCAGCTACATGGATATGTCAGGGCGCGTGTCACAAATCATCGCAGAGCATGGGCCCATACCTGGTCGGCAGCATCCTGCAGTTGGGTCAGGCGGTCGCCCATGGTGGTAGTTTGAAGCTGTTGCAAACAAGGCTGAGGAGCCTCGCGAAGGGAAAATGGAGGTACCCCACGAATGCCGCCAATAGCTAAAGTGGCGGTGGTTCCAGGGACGTCGGGGTGTCGGGACCTTATTGTCAGGTGTCACGTGGAGAGATGCGGGACCTAACGGGGAAATTTTTGGGCTGATGCGGGAGGGAAGTGAACACCTGGCGCGACGTCAGAAGCTATTAAGGCCAGAACGCATCTCCATTTACACTCTTTCATAAAATCCGCAGGGCAGCCCGCAACGGTCCACTTCCACACGCCGTTCCTATTCTTCTTCTAATTTTAATCATTCTCGACACTCTTTCCAGCCCTTACGAGTAAGATGGCCACTCCTCCTCCTCCTCCTCCTCAGCCCGGCCAGATGCCTGGTCCCGGCCAGATGCCTGGTCCCGGCCAGATGCCTGGTCCAGGCCAGATTCGAATGCAGATGCCGAATGGCCAGCGCCCGACTCCCGAGCAGATCCAAGCAATGCAGCGGCAACTAGCCATCGATGCCGAGAAGAACGGCATGTCCATTCCGGAGTTTATCGAGCACATCAAGAAGCAGGCTCAAGCTCAGCAGATGCGAATGCGCCAAGCCCAAGCGCAACAGCAAGCCGCTGGCCAAGCTCCTGGACATGACCACGACCACCCACACCCACACCCTCCCCAAGGCGGCCAAGGCCGCTCCCAGCCCATCACCCCCGGGCCCCCGAACCCAAAGGCTCTGGCCGTCGCCAACTTCCTCCGAGGCCAGGAGCTCAAGCCCCGCACGTGTATTCTCAATGGCGAGCGCAAGGACATGTTTAAGGGTATGTTCGACGTGACTCTAAAGCTATCAGCCAATAACACATTATAGTCAAGCGAGCTCTCCGAGCCCTCCAGTCCCCCGCCTATGAGAAGGCCCGCAAGAAGAACCCTCTTCTGCCCGAAATCACCGACCGAGCTTCCCTGGAAAACGCCTTCAAGCTTCTTCCCCTCAGCATGCTCGCCCTCCGAGTCAGCCAGGTCGAGCCCCCGGCTGCCGGCAACGGAAAGAAACCCAAGCGCGTCAAGGGCCAGTGGACCGTCAAGATCGAGCAGCAGCAGGAAGCCAAGGACGAGATGTACTATGCATGGCTCTGGGAGGGCAGCCAGATCATGCGCAAGGTGTATGCCGGTCTTGCGCTTGTTGCCATCTTCGCCATTGTTCTCTACCCCCTCTGGCCTCTGGTCCTGCGCCAGGGAGTCTACTACCTGAGCTGGGGGTTGCTGGGTCTCCTGGGATTGTTCTTCTTGATGGCGATTTTCCGAGTTATTCTGTTCTGCATCACCTACTTTGTTGCGGCTCCTGGTCTGTGGCTTTTCCCCAACCTGTGGGAGGATGTTTCGTTCATGGACAGCTTCAAGCCTGTTTGGGCTTGGCATGAGGTGAGCCAAACTCGATCTTTTTAACTTAACTTGATATTTGAGCTAACCCCACATTAGACCGTGAAGCCCAAGAAGAAGAAGTCGAAGGCCGCACCCACCAGCGCTGCTAACCCTTTGTTGGCTGCGGCCACTGGCCAGGTTGCTCCCGCTGCTGCGACGACAACCGGCACTGATACCCAGGTGAACACTGCAGGACTCGAGAAGCGGCCATATTCGGCGCCTAGGGTAGAGGAGCTGGCGGACGATGAGTAGATGGTGTGCAAAAGTCAGTGTTGATGGATGGGTGGCGTTTGGGAATTGTACCAACATATAAGGGAGTCAGTGCAGTTTAGTGATAGTCAACGGAGCTGTTTGTCAGCAGGTGATACGAAAGATTGTATTACACGAACTCAGTTCGACTTGGAATTGTGCCATTTTGTTGATGTGCCAATTGATCATTCAGCAGAGGCTTAAAAGGGCTAAAATCCGTCCTCAGCTATTATGCCAAACCAAGTACGTACTCTGAGCAGCTTTGCCCCTGCTAGGTAGGTAGGTAAGGTAGGTAGTGTAGGCTCTGATTGTATAGGTTGGAATTAAGATATCCAACCAAGGAGTTTAAAGCAATCCATAGGAGGGACAACGTCTGTCCCAGAACAATCACACACACATTAGGAACTGCTTAATGTCGTATCATGTCGTTTCTTTCGAGATCTAGAAAAAGCAACCCGCAGCTCCTTGCAAGCCAGAACCCATCATCAGAACAGCAGCAAACCTGAGTCGTCTCGCTCCCCTCCCGCCTAACTTTTGTGAAGAATCTAGGTATCGAAACATATGGCATATGACTCGTGATGAGCAGCCCTCATTGGGAAGGGCCGCTTACGCCCCAGGCCAGGGGAACCGCTCATTGCAAGTGCTTGTAGAAAAAAGTCCCATCCTTCAGCTCCCCTGTCGGACTCAGGCCATATTTGGGGATCTGGCCCAACTCAACATAGCCGAATTTCCTAAACACTTCCTCTGCTGCACTGCCGGACTCGGTATCGAGAAGCTACACATTGCAAAGATTCATGTCAGCGAGCAGGTTCAAATAGCATAAACAACTAGGCTGTAATCAAACATCTGCGACTCACCAACATCGACCTGCCACGCTTGACTGCCTCGATTTCGAGGGAGCCAAGGAGGGTCCTGGCACCTCCCCTGCCACGGAAGTTCTTGTGAACGAGAAGCTTCTCGACGAAGCCGCGGAAGGGCCCGGTCTCGGAGTAGGGCATGCCAAGCATGACGACGCCCATGACCTCGGCGCCCTTGGCACGGGAACCGGGCTCGGACTCGTTGAGCAGGATGAAAATCAAACGCTTACCATCGTTGACCTCGGCGATGCGCTCCTTCCACCAGGCGAGGAGCTTCTCGTGGGACAGGGGCGGCAGAAAGGTGGCGATTGTGCGGTCGTGAGTGATGCAGGAGGCGTGGATGGCGGCGAGGTAGGGGATGAGGTGGCCGTGCTGGGCCGGGGAGAAGAGGGCCACGGTCCCCGAGTCGGACATGGTGAGGCCGGAGATGGGAGGCGAGAGGGGAAGCGAATTGGCGGGTTTGCTCCAGACGGGTCCCGTCGCGAATCGTCACAACCTGTTGCTGATTGCCTTTGTTCGGTCAGCGCTGTGCCTCTGCCAAGCTGCGACGGTCTGACAAAGCGGCCACGGACGGAGAGTCTGTCTGCGGCGCCGTTAGTTGGTGACAGGCCACGGCGTGTAGGTGCATGTTCCGGCGGGGGCTTACGTGTAGGATGCGGAAGCAGAGACGATGAGGGGATATTGGCTTCGGGTGAGCTGGTGGCCCAATCTTGGATGAGGGCAGAAAGCTCGAATCAATTGAGAGACCAAGGTTCACCGAGTGAGCCGGAGCAGAGATGGACGAGCGAGAGATGCTCGGGAGGGAGTTGGAATCAGTCAATCACGGCCAGGCGGGAATGGTGACGTCGCGAGGTGATGCATTCGATATCGACGATAAGTGAGAAGAAGCTGTGCCGTGGATCTGGCATTTGTTGGCTGTGATCCAATTCTTATGCATGCGTCTCCCCAGAAAATGTGCCCTGTAACTGCAAGCCTGAAGCCAGCCCGCTGACCCGGGTGCCGGTAAGGCCCAGGCGGCGCTAGGCCTACTTGCTGTACCTGCGCTACCGTCACTACACGCCCACTGGATACCTAAATTTACCTCCCTAGGTACACGCTCGCTGGACATCCCTGGGCTGGCTCAGAGCTGCCTTGTCCCCCCCCCCAATCAGCTCATGATGGACGGCAGCCCTCGCTGTGCATGGCGACAAGGCGAGTCTAGGATAAGGAAAATGGCTCATATACTCTGGTGGCTTGATGTACCGGGGCTTTACAACGGCAGTACCTTGCAACGGCAGTACCTTGCAACGGCAGTACCATCATACATGTCGCTCCCGCCCAGGCAACTCCAGCGGGCCGACGGGTGGGATGGATGGGCTGTGACATCAAGGGACGCTCGGCAGCGAGCACGAACGGAAGCCGAGGGTAACATGCGATGTGTGCATCATCATTGTTTCCAAAAAAGAAAGAACCCCCTTTTCCCCCCTAACTCTTTCTTACTATTTTGATTGCTTCTGTTCTGTGATTGTACTCATTGCATCCATCCACCAAACATGAAGTGCTCTTAGCAAGTTCCGTTTCGTATTCAGTGTCAACCGGATATCCCAGAACGTGGTGGAAGCTGGCCTCTCGACTTGAATCACGTCTCAACTAAGGTTGGTCAAGTTTACTCTCTGGATGTCGTTGAGGGCTCTCCATGTTGAGTAAAGGACTCGCAGAGTGCACAGCACATTTGCTAATCTCAACTTCACCCAAGATGTCATGGATGTTATCCGATGCTGTGCAAGCAACTACCGGTAAAGAGTTCTCATCGCGACTCCGACTTCGATGTCCTCGACCAGCTCAATCGGCGTGGTTGAGTAACCTAGTACTCTTCAGGAACCGCTTGTATCCAATGCAATCCATGTGCTCGGGCTTGTTGTTGATACCGCACCAGAGTTCGTGAGGGTAGCGGTTGGTGTAGTTGTAATTGTTGCGTCTTGCACTGTGCAATGCCAGACAGGCCTTCTCTATTTGAATGAAGGCAAGCCAAATGCGAAAGATTATATTCCATATTCGTCGACTTGACCATATCGCCGTCGTCGAGGAATAGGTTGCCGTCTAAAATGGCTAATGATCCTTTAGCTCGCCTTTCAGCAGCTGGTCCAGCAGCGGGTGCAGTTCAGAGAAGTGGAGGGGGATGTTTCTTCCCCACATGGCTATGTCAACGAATTTCATAACGAAGATATTTCCTAAACAATACTCACGCACGGATGTTATTCGGTGGTAGGGGGCCATTCGTTTCCGAATACCTACTTACTTCTCTCGCAGAGCCTGCTTCCTGGTGCTACGCTGGGTCAGTACCAGTTCCGCATCAGTCGGAGACGTGTTGAGGGATAGATTTGTAAGCAAACATGGACTCGATTTGCAACTGCGAAAGATTCTCAAGGGATTGAAGTGGTCCTTGAGCAATAGACCAGATGCTGCTAACCCGAGTTTTCGCTTCCACAATCGGGCCAGCCGATGATTGCTTTCTTTTTGCGGCGGCGACTGTGGCACCTGCCATATCCGCTTGACACCACTGGTCAACCGCAAGGTACCATCAAAACACAATCACTTCCGTTCAATTTACCCTTGGTCATACTCGTCGACTCGCAACCCAATCATTTCAACGACACATCCATGGACGACTGGGTGATCGTCCACTAAAAATCTACCCCAACTGCACACTATGGTACCTACCTCCCTAGCAGGTAGTAAGACTTCCCTTGTACTTGTCTATCTTGTACTTCGTGGACTCCATGTCCACCTGAGCCTGTCCACCCGAGCCTGTCCACCCAGGTTTGTCCACCTGAGCCTGTCCACCTGGGTCCGTCCACCCAATGTATAAGTTAGTACGAAAACAGTCAGCTCCCGCCTCCGGCCGAGAGCCCCGATCGCGAATCGGGTTTCGTTTGCTCCGTAGGGCCTCGGAGAATAATGCCAATGCTACAGCACCCCTGTCCCTTGGTAGCCCGGCCAGAGCATGCCATGTTAATTAGTGCATGGAATTCGGCGGCATGCGCATGAACAGCAACCTGAACACTAAGCCCACGCACAGAATCTATTTGGAGTTCTGGTATCACAAACACGGCACGATGCTCCGTTTCCCTCGTCTGCTCGTCTCATCTTCATTTCTGGCCCATTCCATTTACCATCCCGCTCCAGCCGTTCCCGCCGTCGCACCCCCATTTCCAGGCCTTCTCCGCCGTTGCTGCGGCCATGGCCACGTGAGACGCTCTCAGGGCCGTCCTCCATCGGCAAACGTCTCCCTCGTCCCGCCCCCGGGAACCAACCTCTCACCTGCCCGATGCATTCACCATTGGCTGTCGATCGATGCTGGAAAGTGGAAATTAAATCATATATGAATTGCATTATACATTCGGTTGTGGTATATTGCCTTGTTCCCAAAACACGCCCGCCATTCGCCCAACTCGGGTTGGGCTTCCCTGTTTACCCCCTGCCAACCCCTTCGCGCCCACAGGAACCTCCCATCATCTCTTCCTCCTTCTTTTTATCCTCGTCTCTTTCTTGTCTCGCATTACCCATTGCCATGGCGTCTCTGGTCCTGTTGTGTCCATCTTCTCGTTCGCCATCCCCCACAATATCATCCATCAGAAGGCACCGTCCGCGCCGCATGTGGCCCCCTCGCTCAACAATTATTCCCACAACGCGCGCTGCCAACTCGGGCATCTGATCGGCACCCAGCCGCATATTATCGTACAGATCCGGTCATTTTAGTCGATTCGGATCCATCTAACCACCTGTTCCATCCAGCCCTTAAAAGCAGCATCCGCGGCCACATCCTCGACCAACGCCGTCGGCTGAAATGCCCAAAAAGTATCCTCCCCGGCAGCAAACTTCTCAGTTGCTACCCTTTGCCCCACCAAAGGGGGGACATATAATATGCGATGCCTCCCCCAAGGAGGGTTATTATACAAGCATTATCGTTAGAAAAAGACGCGCAATCAGCGGAGGACCCAAAAACATGGGTAAATCAGGCGCTTGTTCTCAAATGGAGTAAGTTTTCTCATGCCTGGTGTGGGGTGGTTGTCGTCATTTGCCCCGTTACGGGATAGAGAGCCCAGATATCGGACGATCGCGGTACTATCATGACCGTCCAGGTCCATCTGGCTTCTCAATCAACCCTCCAATATCGACTCTGCCCGGTCGTTCCTCCCGAGACCAGATCCGTTCCCCGGGATGCTCCGCCTGATCCTGCTGTGCTCGAATCGGAGGTAGCTGGAATGATGGTTGCGGTCGAGGTCGAATCGTTGTCGTCAATTCGCTTCGGGGGATGTGATATGACGTCGGTCCTGGGTATTCTTGGCGGCTCGGCGACGCAGCATAGGACGGGTTTCCGGCCCCCATCCCCGGGTTTGGCGGCAATTGCCCAGATGGACCTGGAGGTGGTCGAGATCCGAGCGGGCCCTCGTTGAACCTCTGACGCGCCGGATCGAACGCCGCAGGGACCGGAGCGCGCTGCCCATATGCCGCTTGGGGGGGCTGCGGTTGCGGGTTGTACCCCTGAGCGTAAAGGGGAGACGGCACCTGTGGGTAAGAATGTCGTGCAGCGTGGCTCAACACCATGACCACAAAATAGATGGACCCTTCCTTTGCAAGACCCAGGCGGACTGGATATTGCCTGACCTGTCCATCAAACGTTCGGAAGGTCAGGTACTCCTGACGCTCAAGCTGGAACCGTCCGACTTCCTCCGCGCTAAACCCAAGTCCTTGTATTATGTGGTCGAGCCTGGCTAGAATTGGAGGAAGGTAATTCGGCTCTTTTCTTGTTTGCTCCTCGAGGAGCTGGCTTCGAATTGCCAGGACCCTGTCTCGTTCCGCCGGCACCACAATGTCGCTCAAGTTTCGTCCCTGGATATTGGCGCCTCCAATCGCATCGGCGAACACTGGCGACACTTTGGCGAATTCCATCTTCATGTTCAGGAAGGCCACAGCCTCCGGTACCCGAGCCGCAATCGATGAGGGCGCGCCATAAGCATTTGCGTCCGCGGTCGGGGCCCGTTCAAGATATCTGGGCGGCATCGGTTCACTTCGACGCGTTAGCACTTATACCAACAACTCCTCCGGAATGAGATCTTACCCTGAGCCCATTGCACCACTGCCAGATGGATATATACTCAACGGACGTCTCGCAGCGGCGTCCTGGGGGTGTGGATACCGTGATGGGTCATATCGCGTATCTCGGTCGTCTCTCAGGCGCGGTCGGCCTCGTTTCTTGTGTTGCACATCAACGCAAGAGTCCTCTTTTCCGTTTGTGATGCATCTCGAACAAGGTCGTTGTGCTGCAATGCGAATTAGCACCAATATCCAAAGACGAAGTCGTCACCGGTTCCCAGTCGCGGCACTCGCCGTGCAGATATTTCAACGAGACACAACCATCAACCCTTGAAGCTGGGCTCTTTTTCGAACCCAAATCTTCTAACGCCATGTTCTCAGGCACCTCTTCAACTCTAGCTGGCGAACCAGTTGTCCATCACGTTCAGGTTGAGGTTTCAGGTCCGAAACAGGCTCCTCAACAGGTTACACCTTTTACAGGGCAGCAACGCCGCTCCTATACTCCAAGGGCCATCGGCACTGGTGAAACCCTGCTTTCCCAGACAAGTTGGGGCGGGCTGGAGGCGCTGCCACCCTGTTGACGTGCTGCAGGACTCGGGTGTGGTATGCGATGCATGGAAAGAAATTCGAGGGGGCAGAAATGCAATCTGGAATACGTACCGTCACATCTATCGTCCGGTCAGCAACTTGGTACACGGGGTGTCCAATCTTTCAGGAGTTCTTACCGGAGATGGGCCCGCTTGCATGGTACACAAGCGGAGGCCACATGGCCCTTCGTCTTCCTCTGCGATTTGGGTGAAGTCATCTGCTGGCTCTCAGCAACCAGTGGGCGACCGGGCGCAGGATACGGTGATGGTGCGCCGGGTCCACCTGCGGGCAAATAGCCCGGTTGTTGGGACATGCTTGGAACTCCGGGTTGAGGATACGGGCCCGGTCTGGCTAGGGTTTCTTCGGGTCGTCGATATGGATATGGCATTGCCTCCTGCTGCTCTTGCTGGAAGAGCCTGGGTAGCGATGGGGGCATGCTTGGCGGTCCTCGGGGATCGATTGGTGACTGCTGGTTGGGGGTTCTGCGGTAGCCATCTTGGGGATTACCAGTTGGATAGCCACCTGGTGCTTGACCACGTTCGCCAGCTCCTTGAAATGGCTTCGTGGGAAGGGGCGGGGATCCTGACATGGGCGGAGAGGGGTATGCCCGAGACCGGGCAGAGTCGTCGAACTCTGCTCTCTTGGGTGCCCAGGTCAAGTCTGAGGCGATTCGCGCCAGGTCTGAGATTCCTCGGCGCTGGCCGAGCGGGACAGGCGTTGCGTCGGCGGGAAGACTTCTGGGGAGCATGGGGGAGCGCTTGTGCTGGTTTAGTTGGCCGGACGGGGAGGCGTCCGTGTGCTCGATCCAACAATCACCAAGTTCCCTAGGCCCAGTGCCAGAAGGTTGTCTCGGTACGGAGGTTTCAACACGTCGTGAAGACTCGATTTCGGTGTTCGCATCCCCTTCCACGCAGTACGAGCGGCAAGCAGAGTTGAGGAGGCGCCCTTGAGGAGAAACCCGTCTGTCAAGGACGCAATCGTCGAGTGCCGAGTAGCTTCGTCCAGCTCAGGAGTGAACAAGCGAATCAGGTCCCTGTTTTGGGAGGTTGCCGAGGCCGGTCTGGGGAGGGTCAGGATAGTTGCCCCGCGCAGGGTTATCGGCACAAAAGCGTTGCCAGACGAGACTAATGCCCAACAGTTGGGTGTTAAGACGGTGTCAACAACGTCCAGGCGTGGCAGCAGCAAGACTGCGAGTTAAGAGTCGACGACGGCGACAGACCAGGGCGAGCCTCTGTGGGACGAGCTGCTGCACCGTGATACTAGGAAGATGGATCTTGGGGCGTCCTGGTAATACAGCATGAAGCCGTGCTGGTGGGATGTAGAGAAAGTGTTCGGGCTACTACAGAGATGCCCAGGGGCCGGGACCTGCGAAGCGGACTCGGAGGACGTTGGACGTGATGGGGGATTCGTCGGGCCTTTCCTGGCCGGCAAGTCGCGAGTACGAGAGGCGGATTGTGGACGGAAGCTGGATGGTGGCTCGCGGTCGGTTTTTGTGTGACTATCGGGCTACTGGAGGGGGGCGGCGCAATTGAGATGCAGCCGGGGTGGTTCAGGGTTGGCAACAGGGCATCGGGGACGACCCTTGTTCGGATTTTAGAGTGGCTGCTAATCAAGGATTCCGGTAGAGGGTTATGCCATGACGATCCCCAGTCAGCGGTCCATAACTGACGAGAATTCTCCGCGTGTCTTGGGGCCCAAGGCGTTTTGCCTGTGTTAGTCTTGCAGGTGCAATAAGACACCACGGGCGGCAATGATTGGGGCGTCGTGGAGGTGAATGAGCCAGGCGAGTAGGAGGGAGAGGGGCAGTGTCTCGTCTCGTGTGGGAGTTGTCGTCTACTACGAGGACTGGGAGCGTCTCATGTGAGGCCGTCGTCTTGTTGGCAGCGAGTCGAGGTAACTGGGCGAAAAGGGGAGGGTCAAGATGATGGGCAGAATGAGACGGACGAGCGCCGACTGGCTGGGGAGGAAGTCGGCAGGCCCGAAAAGATGGGATGACAGCAAGCGAGACAACGGCAGGTAGGAAAACTAACAGCAAATGGAGAAGGAGCAGGAGCAGCAGCCAGTAGTTAACTAGACAGGGCAGGCCCCGAACGCAGGCCCAGAGGAGCGGAGGATGCAGGTTGCTGCTCCCTTGGTCAGTAGTAGGCGGGCAGGTATTGAGGTACCTGGGCAGTGGAAGTAGTAAGTGGTGGAGGTGGAGGTGGAGGTGGAGGAGGTTTGTGGTGGTTGTGCTGGGGGCAACGGGGGGGTGTGGTCAGCGAGTAGACGAGACGAGGGACGATGGGGACGAAGCCAGCTAACCAAGCAGCTAGTGTCGAGTTACCCGCAACCTGCAGTATCAAGGAAGAGACGATGATGATGATGAAGAAGGCACATGATGGGGAAAGGGAGGGAGTGGGGGTTGGCAGGGGGGCGTGGACGGACAAGACAAAGACACGAGAAGCTCAAGGCGGGAGATGGAAGATGGACGCAGAACCAGAGACAATGCGCAAGCTAGAGCTGGAGCATGGGCCAGGTGCCAAACCAAGAGCGTGGTGGACTGAGTTTGTGATTGATGATGGACAGACACAGACACAGACACAGACCAGACACGGAGAGGTCTCGCACGGCATGGCAGCCGGCGCGCGTGGCATGGAGCTTTAGCCTTCAGAGGGAACAGCCCGCCCGTGAAGGGGCTCGTCTGTCTGTTCTAGATTATGCCCAAGACAGTCAAGACAACCAAGCCAGACAAGCCAGACAAGCCAGCTACCTAGACAAGCCAGCCCAAGTCAGACCAGCCAGACAAGCCAGACAGACAAGCCAGACAAGCCCGGTGAGTAGGGCTGTTTCGCGTGTTGGTGCCGTCATGACCGGGACGACCAAGATCGGCGAGAGTGCAGCACCCAACAGCCGGAGCTTGAGATTTGGACGCCGCCTCAAACCCTGCCAACCTGCAGAACCTGGCTGGAAGTGAGGATCATGTACCTACCTACCTGGGAAGCCCTTGGTCCCAGCTAGGCCGGGGCCTCGAAGGCCTGCTAAACTGGGTGCAAGAGTAAGGGTCAGGGTGTGCCCGTCGAGGTCCGGGGCGTGGGTGTCTACACATCTACATTGAGCATGGGTGACAAGCTCGAGCGTCCAGCTTCCAGCGACCAGCCCGAGCATCCAGCACCAGCGCGGGCGTTGGCCTTGGCAATGGCACTGGCGTGGACCTGGGAGTGGGCGTTTTTGGCGTTAGGGAGCGGGCTCTTGGGGCGGTCATGGTGGAGTCTTAGTCCCCCTTCTGGCTCTGCGGCTGGGTCCCATGGTATTGCGGCATACTCCGTGTCGTCCGGTGGTCAACCATGAATTGACCATTGTTTGGGAACGGGAGCGGGAAGGGGGCAAAGGGGACTGCAATTCAACTAGAAAGTCTGCTGTAGAGAACCGAGAAATCATGGGATGGGAAAGCGGGGGCGCCTAGACGCCCTGATGCCCGGGGTACGTCTGGCTAAGGGCCGGGGGGGGCTGGGATATTCGAGGGAGGATGATGCAAGAAACGATGGTTGAGGATTGATTGAGAGGGATGGTCCGTGGAAAGAGGACTGCGGACGACTGAGGGCAACTGAGGTAGGATGGGATGGATGGGACAAGAGAAAATGCTGGCCGAAAATGCTGGCAACAGATGAGAGACATGACCCAAAGGCTCGCAGCTCACCTTCCCGTCCTTGGCGACATACATGCCTTAGCCCGCCTCTACGGCAGGTACCTCGTAGTTGGGTTTAGGCTCGTTGGCTGGCGCGTGGTGGTGGGCTCAGGCTTGCTATGGCGGGTGCCCGGCCGGCAACGTCCAACGCCGCTGCGCTTCCTCCCTATACCCCGGAGCTCGGGTATGAGCATAGTGAGCCTGCCGGTGGGCGACTTGCAGCAGGGTTGAGACATGGGATGGGTCTGGTGGACCAGGAGTAAATGATGATGAGGATGGCGATGGTGATAGTTGCCATGATTGTGATTGATTACTGATACTTGATCGAGACACTGGACATGGCCATCGGGAGCCATCTTCTACTTCAGTCTCACAATCATTCCTGCAGTAGTGAATCCTCCAAAGCTCACGCAATTGGCCAATGCCTCTAAGCTGTGCTGCTACCAGGGAGCCGACCTGGGCGCTTTTTCAAGGCTCCGTTGGCGGCCACTCATCAAAGAGACACCATCCGTCCCATCACCATCTTCCCATTGTTTGGGATCTTGGGTTACGGATACAGGTGCAGGCTAATGAACCGCCAGGAGCCTCCTCCTTGCAGATGGGTGATACAACCTGGGAAACTAATGTACGATGCCGCAAGATCTGGTCCCAGGGTAAGGGAGGTATAGGGGTACTACATGCCCGGTCCCTCGTCCCTCTTTCAGTCCCGCCGTGCCTCAGTACCTCGATTAGAACGACCCAGACCTTTCTTGTCTCGAGGCTCGACTCGGCAGCACACGACATGCGGCACAACATGCAGCATCGGCTCCCACCTCTTGGGGCAGCCGCTTCCCTGCAGGCAGTTCAGGCGTAGAGCCCGATGGGCCCGGGCCATCCTTGGCTTACGCTGGCGGCGAGAAGCTGCGAGTCCCGGGGCCCAGGAACCCACCCTTAGAAGGGGAAGGAAAAAAAAGAGCCCTCATCCCGGATGGTCATCTTAGGCGGGTCTGGCGCCGGTTGCAGCGCTCGTGTCCGGAGGTGAAGCACCTTTTGGTGACCGTCCCGTGGCGATTAACGACTCGCCGTGATACACCTTTTTTCTTTCCAATTATGGTTCGGCCTTGTGCTTGACACGACGACGCATGCGCGGCCTCAAGCCTGAGCCATCCCGGCAAACATGTTAAGACTCGCCCCTGGGCTGCCCCCTAGGCTTAACCTCGTTCGCGTTGCGAAAACCCTCCGCGGACACTGACGCCGCTGCGAATAGCGCCCGGCTTTGGCTGGCTCGGGCTGGCTGGCGTGGTTGGCTATCCCGACTGGGCGTCACCCTAGCGTCCCCCAGGCGCAGTGGGTTGTGGGCCGTTTCCCCGCCGGGCGGCTGTCACTGCAAGGTGCTGAGTTGCCTGGCGCTCGCTTAGGCTCTGGCTGGACACGCTGTTGGCAGGCCATTGTCAGCGATGATGCGACATGGGAGAAATAGGAAATACGACAATGGCGGAGAAAGAGGGATGGCTGCCAGATGCGAATATCTCCGCTAGGGATGTGCTTGGCGTCAGTTCCGAATGCCGCTCGGCCCGTTAATCGATGATGCGAGGAAGGGATAGCTCGGGGGTCCCGAGTACCACGCCTGCCATTTGTCGGCGTCTTCTCGTGCCTGAGGTGCTGGGGCACAGATGTGGGTGTGTGGCCTTATCCTCAACTTCCCGTTCCTTCGGTCCAGATTGCTTCAGCCCAGATTTGTTCACACCTGAATGCCCGAATACTTGAATGCCTGGATACTAATCACGTACCTTACCACCTCCTTGCGCCGCGCACATGGTCACCCGCACAGGTCTCAGAATTGGACACCAATTGGTGCCCCAGAATGCTACATTTCCAGAAGGGGCAAATGTGGCCCCCCAGGGAGGCCTTGGAGAACGGTCCAAGGCAACCTAGCGCCCCAGTGCCGTCTGCTAACCATACTTGCTAACCATGCTAATATTCAAGACGGACAGCCACTCTGAAATTCCATCCTCTCTGCCCGATCGAGTCCCAGAGGTACTCCGTAATAAGCCAGGGGAGGACGGGCCAGATCGCATGGCTGATGCGACAGTGCCATCCCGGGACGAGACCTCGACACATGGGTCCTAAGAATTCCCCATCCTCGCCCCCCCCTAACCTCATCTCATCGACACGGCCCATGGTCACTCTCAACAACCGCCCACCTGGCGGCCGGGATATGTGCCATCAGGCTACCCAATACTACCGTGAGCTAGGGTGGTCCTCGACTCGCGTCTAAGTCGTCCGGCCTGGTTCTCTGGGCGCCTTGGACGTCATCACCGATCCCCTGCATCCAGTTCCCTCCCCAGCCGCAGCCTGTCCCATGTAACCGCCCCCAGCCTTACCCTTCATCCATGTCCATATCAACGGGCTCAAATCACGATACGAGTCAATGGCCTCGCTGTCTTTACTTTGCACCCAAAAGCACATCTCGTTACTTTCTGCAGCCCTGTTAGAGATGTGAAATTCTCCGCTACCCTCCAATCCGGGGATGCCTGTTCTCTTCTGCCCACCACAACGCCGACATCACGATCCCGGCCCAGCCGCTGGCTCTGTTACGCTACCCTGTCCTCTCGGCGGCCGCTTGCCATTCCCCACCGGGACAAGCGCCCCCCAGCCTTGCAAGTCCAAGGACGATGAAACGGCCACTTGCGCATCGTCGACACACGCGACGAGCCCGGCCCAGCCCACCCTGCGGTCCTTGCCCCCGTTAATGATCGACCTTCGGGGGTGGTAGCATGCCGTCTCCCTTCCGTAATCTCAGAGGCTCGGCGCCGACTCCGGTGTCTGAGGTTCCGAGCCTTCGAATGTCTAGCATCTGATCCCCGATAAATGCTAATCTAGCATACCCGAGAAAACATGGGCGTCGGCGTATTTGGTTTTGTTCGGCGCCTCCTTCATTTTCCATCTTACCACGTACAGCGAGCGGTTAGTTTTCCCACTTCGGGCTCTCTGGGGGGGGGGGGGGGGGGGTTCGTGGCGTCCACGGTCAGCCATGACCGAATCCACATCGTCACAATGATGAGGCAAAGAAATTCCGGGCTGTCTAATAATGGCTTCTTGGACCGTGTCTATTGAAACCTACAGAGTACGGATCAGTCGCGACCGTTGACCTAGCCCCAGCTCTAACCCGATGGCTAAATATCCCGAGCCGGTGCGCGGGTCGCCAGAGGTCCCTTGCTTCAACTCCTGGATGCTCCAGAACCTTGAGAACCTTATTAACGAGAGGTACTGTACCATTTCCCGCCCCGCCGAACCCGCCTCGCCGTGCCCACCTACTTTCTGGATGTTGGGGGAACCGCGCAAATGAGCGGGTGCGCAATGGATGGTTGCGACCCTGGGCCACGCAGATGGGATGGGATGGATCATGGGATGAAAGGAACCTCCTCGTGGTGCCCGGACACACCTCACCATCCACCGTGGGACGCCCCTCTAGCTAGAATGCTACCTCACACATTGCGGATTCTGCATGCGACCTGTGGAATCGGCTAATCTAGTATTCTAGGTGGTGGTTTTATCTACGGTGCCGCATCTCTCTCACTGGTCACTTCGTCAAGCCTACAAGTGCAATTGCCTAACATGTCGTCGCAGCATGCATGCACAACGGGGAGAGCAGGACTGTCACACCACTCAGGATGAGACATTCTGTGCACAGAAGGGCTGGAGATGTCGTTCTCGCCAAGTCTAGACGGACTGCCTGGCGTGATGTATCGATATACAAATGCTTGGCCATCTGCGATGAGTTGCATCCAGACCTTCCTCTCCGTGTCCCTCCCTTCCACCCCACGCTCGCTCTGGGATTAATGGGCCTAATTACCGATGCGTACCGTATCACGGGGGTTTTTTGAGGGTCGCCGCGGGCTGGTATCCCGGGCTCTGCGGTGTTCCTTGCTCATCTCATCTAGCAGTCAGGTCCATGCATCCTCCGACTCGTGGAGGGGCCTGAGCCTCGAGATCTGGGCGTATCACCGGACTCTTCGGCTGGCATCTCGAATTCGACGATGTGGTCCGAGCCTGCACACGCACGCGCACGCGCACCGCACACGCACACGCACCCCCTGGCAACAAGCCACCGTTCTTGGACGGGTCTGAGCTTCCACTGACGGGCAGGTCTGGATGCGCCTCGACGCTGTTGCTTGCTTCTTCGGTTCTATGGCCCCAATAGACCAAGAAAACGCCCTTAGCTCGCAGAGCCGTTGAGCCAAGGCAGTCATAGCACGCCACGGCACTGCACGTAGATCAAGCCCTCGAACTCCCTCCCGCCTGTCAACCTTCCTCACCTGAGACACACACACACTCAACACCGGAAATGATGCCACAGCCATGAGGAAGACACTCGCTCCGGCCTCCCCTCCACAACGCCTCTCCGTTTTTTCCTTCTCTTCTCCCTGCGCTTCCGAACTTCCCTCCACGCCATCGCCCGTGGCCACCACCACACCGAGCGACCCCTGTCAAGCTGCTCTCACACCCCGTGGTCCAGCCCTTGCCCCGGCTTTGGCGTGTGCAATGTCAGCCAACTTTAATTAACGACAACCCCATCGTGGCACATGGCCGTGGCGGCTGGCCAAACGGGACTAGTGCCATCGCTGCTCAACGCCATCTCTCGGGATCCTGGCTGCCCGTGTACATTGAGTCAGGTAGCTCGTCTAGAAAACTGATCGCCCAGGGCGAAGGTTGAATTGGTACGTTTCAGATTTGCTATGTAGATCCACGGGCTAGATAGCCCTTGCATGATACGTGAGCAGATTCGTATCCAATTGGCTGGCTGTCTAACTATTCTCATTGCCTAGTCAGTAGGGAAACTCGAGGCGTCATACACATATCAACTGCACCTAGTAGACGGAGTAAGGCTGCGATGGTAGTATCCGTACTAAGGGTGTAGATGAGCACGCCACCATCAACACTTGAAGTGCAAGTAACGCCCACACTCGACGGATTCTTGCGGGCTGACCATAGGTAGGCAATAGTACAATCATACGGCTGAGGTGGCAAGCGCCTCGACTCCAGTTGAACGGTTCAGAGTGGGTATCAGCACCAACGCCTCGTCGCTAGTGTGGTGGCTGTCATATTTTCTGGACGCTACAACGTCAACGTGTTCCGCATCTTGGGAGGTGAACGAGGAAAGACGGAATCAACCCCATACTGACTCAAGAAGCGTCCGATTTTTTGTCGCGATGAACGGGTGCCTTCCGAGCCGTGAATCAACGGGAGATGGCTCGCGAATGATCCCGTCAAAGGGTCTGAGACAAAGTAACCGGCTTTTCTGCCGGATGACGGACTCAAAGCCAACGGGTTTCATGATTCGCGTGTTGTTGGACACGCAGGCGGATGTGGCGCTGCGTCTGAGACATATCAGCTGATGATGTTCGGCCATTGAAAGAATTCAACGTAGGTTTGAAAATGCAAGTTTGAAAAGAGACGATGTGGAGGATGGCTTGGATGGGGTGGATGGGGTGGATGGGGTGGATGGGGTGGATGGGGTGGAT